>VCCN01000279.1:1371384-1383306 GCA_006491835.1 Architeuthis dux | reverse complement strand
TTAATGGCTACCGGTAACACGATCTGGGTGTATTTCGTTATAGATGTATGATGCACTTATGCATCAATATCCTTGTAGACCTAAATTCTATATGTGAAAACAGCAGTACCGCTTGTAATGAATCATTACAATTGATTCCTACATATATACATATGTATGTAAGTAGATAGGTAGGTAGGGAGGAAGAAGTAAGATATGGAGTGACATGCTACTTTATTTCCATTTTATTTTGCTAAAAGACAAAATAGCCAAAAGATAAGAAAGTAAATTGTGTCCTTGCGCTGGGCATGGCTGCATCCGTTTCTGATTGGTTTCCACATATTGCATTACTACTTACTCGGCTCGTTCGATATGTGAAATAGACTCAGAGGCGATAAAGCACCCGAAGTGGCGTCTCTCACTTCAGCGCTATTTTACCCAAGGGCATTAGTGCGAAGTTGTCCCAGCCGGAGTTTGAACTCGGATCGCCGTGTTCATTCCCCGAGACGTTAACCGCTCGGCCACCTCACACCGCTTAGAAGCTAAAAGAAATGTGTTCCTCAGTTCGACAGATATGATGACAGGAGAGATAACTGACAGAGAAGGAGAGATGAGGGTGAAGGGCTTTTGGGCGTGGCATTTCACAGAAGGTGCGAATGTTAGTTTCACCCGTTCATCATTGAAGAAGATCAACGAGACAAGAGGAACCAGGAAGGGTTGCCAACATAGCTCTTTTGGAGCTAGATTTAGCTTCCTTTTGGAGCATTTGGCTCCTATAAGTCTACATCTAGCGCTTAGCACCTAAGTTAATTCATTTTCAATGTATCATATTTTCTTATTTATGAAATCATTCATTAATATTAGGTAAGTAAAATTGAAGTGATCTGCAAAACATTAATTATTAGAAACCGTCAACCAAAACTGTCAACAAAACTGCCAACATCGTTTTTTTCAGTTTTCAAGTTGGTCTGGATGGCTGGGTATGTATGTATGCATCACGCGTACAGGTCGCACTAATGGAGCTAGAGGGATGGACATCTGAATATTTATTCCTTATTATGTTTGGAACAAATGTATTAAGTGTGAGGTTCAATTTGCAATGTAATTTTATGCTAAATTAATCTCTTAGTTTGTGACCGACAGCATTAGCGCTTGTCCGTTGAAAGTTCAGACTTTTTTTAGTGATCACTGCCCAACAAAAGGCGAGAGAAGTAGCTTATTCCTTGATCCCCTTTTCCCCCAATTATTTGATTGATCACCACCACACGGCATGCTGTCAAATGACGTTGGTCACGTGACGGTTTCTATTGAGTGACTAACCCGACCCGTATGTTAATTGATTGCACACTGAAGACATTTTATATTTTAATCATATTAAGTTAGTCTTTTGATGAAAATCTGTTTTTATTCGCGGTTTTCTGGACAAGTGGGCGATAATGTGGACATAACTGTCCTGATCAGCGACCTATCCGTCTTATATCGAGGGACGCCTGTATTTAGCTCCATTTTACCTCTTTCATTTTGCAGATCTATCTCTAAAATCTATATTCGAGTTGGCAACCCTGGAACCGGGCGGGTTGGGTTTTGGCATTGGCCCAAGCTCCCTATGCCCATCTATCCGTAAACACCTCCTTCACCGAAATTGTATGACGGCAGTTGCTTTCGGAGGAAGCGGTTTAGTCAGCTAGCCAAGATTTCTAAATGTTCTGGCAACGGGGCTGGGGTGGCCTTTGGGTGACACTCTACAAAGCGCTGGTTCTCAATGTTCGTTCTATGACGGCACACAAAGAAATATCTGACTTACATGGCACACCACTTGTAAAAAATGAAGTAGCCAATGAATGAAACTTTTTATATCAGCATAACTGATAGACGTACTTAGCCCCTCGTGTTCTTTACATCAGTTAGCCCTATCGGCTGGGGCCTAGAATACGCTGACTCTAATTTAAAAAAATAACCGTTTACCAAAGTCGCAAGACACTATTTTGGCGATTATAAACTGATTTCGGCATTAATTGACCTATCAGGTTTTGCCGCTAAACAAATCAATCAATCAATCAATCATTTTCATCTGTTGCTAAAGAGATTCTGATCTCACGAAATCTAGTAATGAAACCACAAGACTGGCAACTCTGTGGTGTAAGTAGGACAGACATGATATCCGTACTCGACACGTTCAAGGCTCGAAATATATGTTTGAGTATTTAAAAATATTTATGTGGCAGACTTGTGAAAAAGTTGCGGCATACTATTATACTGTGGCACACAGTTTGAGAACCACTGTTCTAAATCCACTCTGTGCATTCTCTTGCCATATATCACCAGTTAACTAGCTGGTCTCGCGGGCCAATTCTATTGTCGGAAGTATAATCTTAAGTGGGTGCGCCATATTTGTGGCTTTGTGTCAGACATTGTTAGGCTTATTAAATACTTAGGGCACCTAACGGATAGGTGAGTTAGTTTCACAGACTATTACTACTGTAGTGACCTCGGTTCTTATTGGGTGCCCACACTCATGTCCTTGTGCCATATTAAGTTAAGCTCAGTAAATACTTGGGGAGCCTCACTGTACACTGTGGTTAGCGAGCCAGATTTGGAGATCATTACTATTGTGGTGAGTTCGATCTTAACTGGCTGCCTCACACGTGTATTATTATGCCAAGCTAAGTTTGTGATCATTTATTGATTACTTAAAGTATATTTATCGGCTGAAAATCATCGCTATATATCCATATTTTCTTCCCTTTTTTTCTTCCCTCTATTGATGTCGACAGCATTTGTCTCTCAATTGCCTTTTCTTTATCTCTTTTTCTCTTTTTAGTTTCTGTTGTGATTTAAGGGTTGAATCGTAGTTTACGTGCGTAAAATGGACTAAGTCTTACAGGATTATCTCCCCCATGTAATTTGGTGATATATACCTTTTCAACAACAACAGAAACAAACAACTTAATATCCGTACAAACCTTTAACGTTTAACACACTTGCCCTCTCGATATTAAAAACAACTTTATTTCCATACAAACCTTTCACGTTTCACACACTCACACACAATGTTAAAACGGCGCACAAATAAAAACATAATTTAATTTATTTAAAGCAATGAACGTATAAGTTATGTATTTATTTCTGTTATCATGGGGAAGATATTCCTGTAAGCCCTAATTCATTCTAAGTCAAACAGGGGTTATCTATATTTTACGCATGTAAAGTAGAATTCTACCCGATCCTAGTTCGTTTTCCAACAGATTTTATGAATGCACTTACGCGATTATTTTCAGTGCTCTCCTCGCTGGAACATTTCTAATTTGACACCACCGTCAAAACGTTGACAAAAAACTTTTACTACTGGTGTGGTGGGAGAGGTAGAGAGAGTTGTCACGTCATTTCGTTCATCTGTTTTTATTCTCCTTTCTTTTACATGCCCAATTCCTTATAATCCACTCCCAGCTTGCTAGGACCATCGAAGCTTCGCCAGTGCTCCGTTACCCGTACATTGCATGAAACCACGTTCGCTACTGTCCGTTGCTCACTATCACGACGCTCGACGAGTGGTTTGACTTTCCTGGATTTTAAATCAGAGTTGTCCGTCCCCTAGGTGTGTTGCCAACCATGGCTGAAGATCCGACACTGCCCTGCCAATTAACCAGAGCTGGAGCTGGAGGGAGAAGAGATACATCCATGCCTTTCCCAAGGGCATTAATACGTTTGGAACGCAAATTGTCACAGCCGAAGTTTGAACTCGCTTCGCCGAATCCATTTTCCTGAACGATAGGCCACCCGCATCTCCCCTGTTAAAACTCCTTCCCAGAAACTTGTCTTTTTTTCTTGCCATCTCTAAATACTGTTCTCTTTCTTGCCACTCCCCCATGATTAGAAACTGTAAACCAAAACTGTCATTCACCTCTTATTATGTCTAGAAAAAACTGTTTTGTTTTTGTTTTTTGAAAATTCCCTAATAAAGTAGTTGGGTGGAGTTAATTTACAATGTACGTTCATGCTAAGTTGGTCTCTTACTTTGTGTCCAGCAGCGTTCATGCTTGGTTTTTTTGAAAATTACGGAATTTTTTCAGTGATCACCACCCAACAAAATCGTGAGCATTAACTTGTTTATTAATCACCTCTTTTCCCCCAATCTTTAATTGATCACCCCCCAACAGGGCATGCTGCCAAAAGACGTAGGTCACGTGACATCTTCTATTGAGTGACTAACCAGACCTGTCTCTTTTATTCATCGTTTCACCGATTCAATAGAGATTTCACGCTGTCGTCTGCCTTTTCCAGTTTTCGATCTTTTCTTGATCCGCCATTCTTTTTTTTCCTTATTTTTTCCCTCGGCGCCATTTGTTCTTTTCAATCACTCTCTCTCTCTCTCTCTCTCTCTCTCTCTCTCTCTCTCTCTCTCTCTCTCTCTCTCTCTGGCTCTTTTTTTTCCAACCTGAATATGTTCGGCTCTCGACTTAGTATCACAATTTGATGATGTAATAGCCATATCGACCAGTCTAAAGAAAAGTCATTAGGCGTGATTATCTTGCTCATGAATAATGCTATTCGACGATAAATACTGTGCCGGATTGGGCAGACAACGCAAACCCGGCGCTTGACGCTTCGTCGGACACACGTTTGCCTTTCGGGGGCCAAAATGCTGCAGTATAAAATATTAACGGCTGATTTAGACGAAATCTCTTACGACTGCCAAACGCAATTGTTAGCGAAAAGGATTGTATTTGCAGTCATCTATTGTGACTCTTCTCTCTGTCGGTGTTGCTGTTGTTGTTAGAAACCGTCAACCAAAACTGTCACCATAGGTAAACATAGGTTTCTTCAGTTTTAAGTAAGGCTGGCTATCTATATATCAATGTGTTACAGGTGCAGGCTGCACCAGAGGAGCTAGATGGCTGAACATCTGTATTCCTTATTATGTCTAGAAAAAATGTCTGGTTGATTTATTTTGAAAATCCTCCCCTCCCCCAAAAACCTATAATGTAAACATCTCTATTAATCACCCCTTTCCCCAGTTTTTTAATTGATCACACACAACAAGACATGCTGCTATTGTTGTGTTCTGATTCCCAAGTCGTGGTCTTCTAGATATTTAAAAAAGATAATAGTGCTTTGCTGGAGCGGGTGTGGTCTGGACCATTTTTCCCTCTAATGTTATGTGGTTAGTGGGCGCAAAATTCTTTTCCAGTGTAAAAGGTATGCATGAAATTTTGAATTCGACATAGGGTATCAATATTTTTTTTTACACAGTAAAGGGGGAGGGTAGAGTGATACATAATTTGAAATCTGTTGTGCAAACAGTAATTTTCCTTGTGCGCTGGTTACAAAAGGTGTGTGCACCCGCATACACGCACAGCTTAGATGGTACTATGGTTTGAACCCCCAAGGCCACCACATAGATTCGCCCCTGATATGTGTATTGCTTAACGGTGGCTGTAACATGAGATTAAGTGAAAGCAAGTTTCTTGAATGCACTTGAATTCTCTTTGGTATTCAAGCCAATTTTAGTAGAGCTGTCGTATAGATTTCCATTCCTTCTAAACTCTTTGCAAGGATCCCCTGGACTGTTCATTGCTCGTCAGTAATGATGGGCATAGCTGCAATCTTTATATTCAACAATGTATTCGGTTCTTTGCAAGGTCCAGATACTTAAACAGCTTTTTAATTTCTTTCAATACCATTCAGGTCTGTACCAAAGATAATTGAGGATCCAAGAGGTAAACAAACCAAATTCAGGTGGGAGTTTGCGGGGGCCCTTCAATGGGGTCCAGTTGAGAAGTTCTCCGGAACAAATCTCTTGCATTTTAGCAGTCTGAGATGACAAAATATACCATTCTCAGCAGTCTGATATTGGCATAAAAGCCTTCGAAAGGCGTGTTGGAGCCCCTTGTTACACAAACTTTAAGCAGTTCATCATAGTACACATTACAAATTAACGTTTCTGTTTATTTTTTTAGTAATACTAAGTATTACAGAAACATACAAATTTGGAAGGAAATCTCTTTTTAAATTCACCCTTTATTAGATAAGTACTGAAGCTTTTAATTAAATCCAATAGTAGTTGAACTTTTGAAATGTCTCTAATACATGTTTCTATTGAAAACGTTTTGTTTACATAGTCACGACATTTAAGCTATATATTTTCAAAAATGTCTCCGGTTCTATAAGGTGTAAACAAAACATGTGTATCTCATATTTTTCTACAACCCGACGATACTATTAAAGTTTATCGAATGTGACGTTTTTATTTTCCGGTAAGCAAGTTGTTCTGTTGAAACACGGTACTCATTTACCCATTAATTTCATTGTTTTCTCCCATTCCACCACCCAGAAACAGATACAGATACAACTAATCTTTGACAACGATCTGGGAAGCGACGTGTGCTCTTGAAACACAGCACTCGTTTCTCTCCTTATTTTCATTGCATTCACACATTACCACCACTTAGAGCCATATACAGATACAACTAACCACGAACGGCGATCTGGTAAGCGAGTTGTGCTCTTGAAATACAGCACACGTTTACTCCTTATTTTCATCGCGTTCTCACATTCCCACCGCCTAGAGCCATATACATATACAACAAACCTTTGACGGCGATCTGGTCAGCGAGTTGTGAAATTGAATCACAGCACACGTTTACTCCTCATTTTCATTAATTTATCCCATTCCAACCACCTACAGCCATATAAATATACGACTAACCATGAACGGCTCTTGAAACACTTTTACACGTTTGTTTTTATCACATCCCCACCATCTAGAGCCATATACATACTCAACTAGGCTTTGACAACGATCTGGTAAGCGAGTTGTGCTCTTTAAAGACAGAAGACACATTTACTCCTTATTTTCATTGCTTTCTCCAAATCCCACCACCTACAGCCACAGATAGAATTAACCATGAACGGCAATCTGTGCTCTTGAAACTCAACACACATGTACCCTTATTTTCATTGCTTTTTCCCATTGCCAACACCCATATACAGATACAACTAACCTTTAACGATCTTCTTAATACACTGCACATATTTCTCTATATGTTTTTCATAGTCTACCCCATTCCCACATACTAGAGCCTATATACAGTTACTACTAACATTTACTGGCGATCTGAAATACGATGTTCTTGAAATACAGCACACGTTTACTCCATATATTCATTGCTTAATCAAATTCCCACTTCCTAGAGCCCATATACAGATACAACTAACCCGAAACACAGCACATCTTTACTCCCTATTATCATTGCTTTCTCTCATTCCCACCATCTACAGTCATGTACAGATACAAATAACCGTGAACGGCGACCTGGCAGCCGAGTTGTGCTCTTGACTCACAGAACACGTTTACTCCTTGTTTTAATTGCTTTCACCCATTCCCACCACCTAGACCCATATACTGATTCAAATGACCGTTGGTGTTGAACTGGTTACCGGGTTCATTTCTTGAAACACAGCACACGTGTACTCCTTATTTTCATTGCTGTCTCTCATTCCCTCCATCTATAGCCATATACAGATACAAGTAACCGTGAAAGGTGATCTGGAACCTTATTTTCATTGCTTTCTGCCATTACAACAATTCTAAAGTCTTATACTGATGCAACTGACCATGAAGGACGACCTAGCAACCGAGTTGTGCTCTTGAAACACAGCACAGGTTTACTTATTTTCATTACTTTCTCCACCACCTCCAGCCATATACAGATACAACTAACCTTTGGCGTTGATCTGGTAATCGAGTTGTGCTCTTGAAACAAGCACTCCTAATGTTCATTGCTTACTGCCAATCACACTATCTATATCAGATAGAGCCAACCATAAACGGCGAACTGTCAAGCGTGGTGTGCTCTTGAAATAGAGCACATGATTTAATCCTTATTTCCATTGCTTTCTGCCATTCCAACCACCTAAGACCCATATATGTTGATCTGCTAACCGAGGTATACTCTTGAAACACAGCACACCTGTACTCCTTATTTTCATTGCTTTCTGTCAATCACACGATCTACAGCCATATAAAGATACAGCTAACCATGAACGGTGACCGGTCAACCGAGGTGTGCTCTTGAAACACAGCAAACGTTCAATTCTTATTTCCATTGCTTTCTCCCATTACCACCATCTATACCATTAATATATGTAACTAACCTTTGGCGTTGATCTTCCAACCGAGTTGTGCTCTTGAAACACAGCACATGTTTAAACCTCGTTTCCATTGCATTCTACCATTCCAACCATCTTTGACCCTTGGGCATTGATCTGGTAATCGAATTGTGCACACCTTTACACCTTATTTCCATTACTTTCACCCATTCCCACCACCTACAGCCATATACAGATACAACTAACCGTGAACGACGATCTGGAAAATCAGATGTGCTCTGGAAACACAACACACGTTTATACGGTATTTTAATTGCTTTCTCCGATTCCCACCAACTACTGCCATATACAGATACAATTAATCATGAACGGCGATCTGGAAACCCAGATGTGCTCTTGAAACACAGCACACGTGTACACCTTATTTCCATTGCTTTAGCCATCCCCACCCTATACAGCCGTATAACGATACAACTAACCATGGTGGTTGACCTGGCAATCGAGTTGTTTTCATTGCTTTATCATAGTCACCACACCCACAGCCATATAAAACTAACTATTTGCATTGATCTGACAACCGAGTGGTGCTCTTGGAACAGAGCACACGTGTACTCCTCATTTTCATTGATTCTGCCATTCCCACCATCTACAGACATATACACATCGAGTTAACCATCAACGGCGAAATGGCAACCGATTTGTGTTCTTGAAAAACAGCACACTTTTACACCTTATTTTCATTGATTTCTGCCATTCCTACTATCTGCAGCCATATACAGATACTTGAAACCCCGTTGTGCTCTTGAACCACAGCACACATTTACTCCTTATTTCGATTGATTTCTACCTTTCCCACCATATACATCCATATACAGATACGACTAACCTTTGGCTTTGATCTGGTAACTGAGTTGTGCTCTTGAAACACAGCAGACGTTTACTTATTTTAATTGCTTTCTCCCATTCCCATCACCTAGACCTGTATACAGATACAACTAACCATGCACTATCTGGTCTGCGAGTTGTGCTCTTGAAACTAAGCACACCTTTACTCTTTATTTTCATTGTTTCTCCATTTCTCACCACATAGAGCCATATAAGGATACAACTAACTTGTGACTGCGATCTAATCTGCGAGTTGTGCTCTTGAAACTAAGGACACCTGTACTCCTTATTTCCATTGCTTTCTCTCATTCCCACCATCTACAGCCCTATACAGATACAACTAATCGTGAACGGCGGCCTGGCAACTGAGTTGTGCTCTTGAAACATAGCACACGTCAACACATTATTTTATATTTAACTGGAACCACATTGTACACACACAACTACTCACATTCCCCCTTCCCCACCACCAGCAGCCATATACAGATACAATTAACCATGGTAAGTGGGTACTCTTTATTTTCATTGCTTTCTCCCACTCCCACCATCTAGATCCCATATACAGATACAACTAACTTTTGACGGCTATCTGGTAAGCGGGTTGTGCTCTTGAATCACAACTAACCATATAGAGATACAATTAACCATTGACGGCGATCCGGTGTGCGAGTTGTGCTCTTGAATCACAGCACACGTTTACTCCTTATTTTAATTGTTTCTCCCATTCACACCACCTACAGCTATATACAGATAGATCTAACAATGTACAGCGAGCTGGAAACCGAGCTGTGTTCTGCGAACACAGAACGCGTTTACTCCTTATGTTCCTTGTATTCTTCCACCGGGAGCCAGATACAGATACAACTAACCGTTGACGACGATCTGGTCAGCGTGTTGGGCTCCAGAAACACAACACAGTTTTACTTTTTATGTCCATTGCTTTCTCCCATTCCAACGCCCTAGAGCCCTGTACGGATACAACTAACCTTGTTAGCGAGTTGTGCTCTTGAAACAGAGAACACGTTTACGCTTATTTTCATTGCTTTCTCCCATTCCCACCCTCACAGCCATATATAGATACAACAAACCGTGGACGGCGATCTGTAAGCGAGTTGTGCTCTTGTAACTCAGCACACCTCTACCCTTTATGTTCATTGTTTATTCCCATTCCCACCACCTATGGCCATACATATACAACCTATCTTTGATGGAGAACTGGTCAGGGAGTTGTGCAATTGCATCACGGCACACGTCTACTCCTTATATTTATTGTTTCCTTCCATTCTCATCACCTAGAGCTATATATAGATTCAACTAACCATGGACGATGATCTGGTGTGCGAGTTGTGTTCTTTAAACACAGTACACGTTTACTCCTTATTGTTATTGTTTCTTCAATTCCTACCATATGGGATATACATATACAAATATCCGTGGACGGCGATCAGATAAGCCAGTTATGCTCTTGAGACACAGCACATCTATACTCTTTATTTCCATTGCTTTCTCCAATCCCACAAACTAGAGCCTTATACATAACCGTGACGGCGATCTGGTAAACGAGTTGTGCTCTTGAAACACAGCACACGTGCACTCCTTATTTTCATTGCTTTCTCCCTCTCCCATCACCAGCAGCCATATACATATACAACTAACCATGGACGGCGATCTGGTAAGCGGGTTGTGTTCTTGAACCTCAGCACACCTGTACTCTTTATTTACATTGCTTTCTCCGATTCCAACCACCTACAACCATATATAGATACGACTAACCATTGACGGCGATCTGGTGAGCGAGTTGTGTTCTTGAATCACAGCACACTATTAGACCTTATTTTCATTGCTTCTCCCATTCCCACCACCTACAGCTATATACGGATATATCTAGCAATGAACAGCGAGCTGGCAACCGAGTTGTGCTCTGAGAACACAGAACACGTTTACTCCTTATTTTCATTGTTTTCTCCCACATAGAGCCAGATACGGATACAACTAACCTTTGACGGCGATCTGGTAGCGAGTTGTGCTCTTGAAACACAGCACACGTTTACTCCTTATTTACATTGCATCATCCCATTCCCACCACCTACAAACATATACAGATACAACTAGCCGTGGATGGCGATCTGGTAAGCGAGTTGTGCTCTTGAAACGCAGCATCCCTGTTCTCTTTATTTTCTCACCACCTAGATCCCATATACGGATACAACTATGCTTTGACGGTGATCTGGTAACCGAGGTGTGCTCTTAGAACATCGCACATGTTTACTCTTTATTTCCAATGCTTTCATCACCTAGTGCCATATACAGATACAACTAACCATGAACGGTGATCTTTTAAGTGAGCTGTGATCTTGAAACGCAGCACACGTGTATTCCTTATTTTAATTGCTGTCCCCCATACCTACCACCTAGATCCATACACAGATACAATTAACCTTTTACGGTGATCTGGTAATCGGGTTGTGCTCTTGAAACACAGCCCACCTCTATTCCTTATTTTCAATGTTCTCCCCCATTGCCACCGTCAGTGAGGGGTGAGAACTATTAGTTTTCCTTTTTGATCCACGATTATCTTATTGAGTCAATTTAATAATATCAAACTAATATTCATGATGAATTCTTTTGGTGTGTCTGGGTGTGCTAAGTGTGCGGCGCACCCAGGATTTACGCTCCTGCACCTAGGTGCGGATAAGATTAAACACCAACTCCAGAAATCTATTATATTTCAGATAGGCTTCATCTGTCTATTTGTCTTGTCTATACAGTCTTAAATGGATGACACCCTGTATTTAGCCACATTGTCCAACATTGGCAGAGACGATGATGTCGATTGTTGTCTTCCTATTGTATTCCGGAGTCTCCTTTCCTACGACTTCTCATCCGGATTAAGCAGTGCCGGAAGTTTCAGACATACAGAAGCCTTACTCTTTGGATATATATATATAT
>VCCN01000279.1:1345425-1355592 GCA_006491835.1 Architeuthis dux | reverse complement strand
AAATACCAACTTTAAAAACGGTGCGTTGGGCACTTAACATGCGCGGCCACGCCTATATTATACGTTATATTCATCCAATGATTTGAAATCGGTCAGTGGAATTCGTTTGAAGCGGAGAGATTGTTAATCGAAAGATCTCACCTCATGCCAATGGCCAAGCTTACTGATCCCAATCCGATCAGCTCTTGTTAAGGAAGGGCTCCGGTTGGTCACTCTTGGGTGCTGACCACAGACAAAACCCTTTCATCTTCTCATAATAGCCAGTTTGAAATATTTTCTTTGTAGACCTCGTTAGTCAATAGATTCATAAAAGGATACAGACACGATCGATACGCCAACGGTGTCCCTCACAGAACAGTTTCCGAAGTGCTCTAACGTGGAATGCCCACCGATATTTCACGTGGCTTCGAAATTATGTAATCAGCATTCTTTTTTGTTCATTCTACGTTATTCGATTCTTGGTTGGCATTAGGATTTAAGGCTATCATTTACTGGCTTTCTTCCATTTTATTATGCATACTTTTCAAGTTTGAACACCGTTACAATCACATAATCGTCACTGCAGTTAGAAGTTCCCTGCAATCAATGTAGCCAGTATATTACGTGGTCTATCCGGAAAGTATCCAGCCATCTATTTGTATAAAACAACCGGCTCTCTCAGTTTGTCTATATGTCACCCCTAAAACATTGGCGCAGCTCAACCAAATTTGGTATGCATACTTGGTGGACCTAGGGGTGAACTTGGACTATTTGTTTTTTTCAAAAAGAATCTTTGAAAGGGTTTTATTTACAATGTGACTATTATGCCATACTGAACCCTTACTTCCCGTTCAATATACATATATACATGTACATACTAGTTTGAAACAGCTCGATAGGGTGTATTTTCAGCTCCCCCACTTTTTCTGGGTACAGGATTATGGTCCCTCCCAGTGGGGGGCCCCAATGGAGGGTTGAGAGCTTCTACTTTTTTTATAACAATCTGCAAGTTCCTCTTTCAGGTGTCTTGTCGTATTCTCTTTAATATATTCCACGGTCTTGATTGATTGATTTTGTTTAGCGGCATATTAACCCTTGATGGGTCATTTAATGCCGAAATCAGTTTAAAATCCCCAAAATAGAGTCTTGCTACTTTGGTAAACGGTTATTTATTTTTAGACTAGAGTCTTGCGACTTTGGTCAAAGGTTTTCTTTTTGTTTTTTATTTAATTAGTGGCTTGCGACTTTGGTGAAATGTTATTTTTTTTTAAGTAGAATCTTGTGACTTTGATCAAAGGTTATATTTCCTTAATTAGAGTCTTGCAACTTTGGTAAACGGTTATTTTCTTTTTAATTAGAGTCTTGCGATTTTGGTGTAAAACCAGGTGGCGCCTGTTTGGGGGGGACGTCTTACCCCTCTGTAGAGGATGCAGTCGGCGTATTCTAGGCCCCAGCCGACAGGGCCGATTTCACGGTCTGAAATCTCCTTCCTTTCAACAGTGAAGAGGTCAGAGGTCGTAGCGATCAAATTCTGGACTGTAGAGGGCCTGACAGACAGAGTTGATTCGATGTTTTGCAAAAAGATAAGCCTGCGTGAGGCATGAACAATGAACCTGCGCAGTAAGGTGGCCTTTCATTGGTTGCCAAGTTACTGCAATGCTGGAAAACCGGTTCTTGACATATTCAAAATGGATGTAGACTCTCTGGCCAAACAATGTATTTATTATCATTAATCTTTAGACTACTATTTACCTCCAGCTACATTCTTCATTTCCCTTTCTTTTAGAAATTCTTTAATCCTTTCCTCGAGAGCGTGTGAACTGCGTTGACCAGAAATAAGGAAAATACTCCAGGTGAGAGTCGAAGTCACATCCCTGGTGGAAATGACCACTTGATGGTGCAATGACTAATCTTGCAAGTCATTGTCAGTGAGTTTGATTAACATTGCTTTCACAATTATTTTGGACGTGTACCAAAGTATGCTAATCTTAGTAAATATCCACGATGTCGTAGATTAGTGATTAATAATCTAATCTCGCAAGCTATTGTTAGAACATTTGATAATCGATGGTTGCTCTATTATTCTGATGTTGTACCAGGCTAAACGAGGTGCATTTGGAAACATCTGGCTTTTCACAAAAGGATTTCAGACATTGGACGAGATTAAGGACAATGCGGCGCTGCATCTGATAGTGATCCCGAAAGAGGACTGTTTTGAAAGGTGGTACAGACGTTAAGATAAGTGTGTGAGGTCCTATGGGGAGTACTTTGAAGCGGACTAAGGTGCCATTGCCCTAGGTATGCAATTATTTTCGTTAATATTAGATCTCTGAATACATTCCAAACAGAACACGTAAAAAGCTTTTGATTTTTAGCACGATTCGTTGATGCGAACGTTGTATGATTCTCAGTTTGATGGACAATCATTTGGTTAGGTTCCATGTTTCAGCTCCATAGGTGACTATCGGGAGGACGCATTGGTTGTATACGTTTCTTTTCAAAACTTGAAGACCAAACTTTCTTTTCCTGGGAGCTTGCCAAAAACTAGGGTGATTCTTCGTTTGATTTCTTCTTCGTTACAGGATTTCATGGAGATTCGTTGTCCCAGGTAAATGTAGCGATCGACTTTATTCTGCTCTACGTTTTCAATGTTGTTTGTCGTGTCTCTATCCTCGACGTATTCGTTGCACAATCATTCAGCTCGTTTAACAATTATGGAGATCATGAAATATTTTCGATAAAAATGATGATGTTGTCAGCAAATATGGGGTGGTTTAGGTATTCAACATCAATCACGTACAGCAAGAGACTGCTTACCCAATGCAGGAAAAGGCGATAACAAGGAAGAACCTTACCACATTACGGAAGGGTGACATTTCAGTGCATAGCAAAAATAGTTCCAGTTTCCTTAACCCATGAGAACCAAGACCTATTTCCACTTGAAGGAACATTGTGTGGGATTATGGGTAGGCAAATTGACATAGTCACGTGACTGCACCAGGATGTTCATTAGATGTCACTTAGTACACTTCATGAGTTAAAATCAAGGATAAAATATAATATAATATTATATAAGACATTGTCCAGACCAATTAAATTCATGTTGGACAGTCTCTATTAACTAGCTTATTTAACTTAAATTGGTATGGACAGTACACAGGTACCACAGTGGGTTATTATGGGTTAATACAGGCAGGACGTTATAACGCGGGTGTTGGGGTCCAAGAAGACCAACCCGTTATAATCTAGCTGCGATAATCAAGGTTACAAATTTAGTTATTTTGGAGCTAGATCTAGCTATTTTGGAGCTAAATATTTTGAGGCCCAGCATCCACCCGCGTTATATCGCAAACTGCGCTATAGCGTTATAATGGGGAGGCCTGTATCAATATTCCTCGTAGGTATGTATAAAGTCTTTGAATAAGTTTTTCTCTTTCATTTTTGCTGGCTGAGTTGGTTTCCAAAATCCCCGTCCTGCTTCTGCACATTTTTATTTCTCGAGGATTATTTTTAGAAAATTATTCCTTTATTTTGGAAAGCCTGGATTTGGTTTTCTTTCAGCGACGACGGTCCATTGGAAGAATGTAGAATTCCCAGTGTAGCGACATGGAGGCGCTATATTTATCGATTCACATCCCCAGAAAAAATAAGAAGCGGAGAAGCAATCGTTGGGAAAAAAAGAAAGAACAGAAAAAACGTGTTCTCTCCGGTGAGAAACTCGGATGTATATAGACTTTGAAAACATATGACAACGATTTGCCCAAAGCTCAAAGCACGTATAGCTAGGAAATAGACTTAGCGAAACTGACACACTAAGGAGAGGGGCAATGACTGAAAATGTCTCCAAACTTCACTGCTTTAATGTTGATATTGAAACGAGAATTACTCAAACTTTGGAGGATGTTCTCCTCTATACTATCCAGTCTGTCCTGTACTTCGTTACTGCGTTAGAAAGTTACACTCGTGGTCGACTTATACGTAGAGCATACATTGTGAACCTTTACCACAGACTGGTAAACAAGTGGAACCGCTTGCCTAACACTCGCTGTTCACTATTTACCGTAACTCCGACGGCTCGCCACAAATATTTCCAACTAAAACTCATGTTTGGTAACATTTATTTATCATAAAAACGGTACTAAAACAGGAGGGAGTTACCATACAGACGGTAATGAAATAAAAACGATCAACACCACACATCATTCCGATGGACTGTCAACACTGAAATATTGAACTTGGTAGTAATGGAAGTAGCGCTGCCTTATTTTGCTATCCACAGTCCAGTTCTGAGTACAACGGGGTAGCAATTTCTTTTAATAAGAACTGTTTCTTCTTGATGTGTCTTCTATCCTTTGGAGGCAACTTACGCAGAAATAGGCCTAAACCTGAATTAACACCTCTGCATTTGGGGGTGACTTATATGCCGGTAAATAGAATTGTCATTGTCCCTCGAAATTCTTACTAATGTTGGATACTGGGGTGAATGTCCTGGACTTCATTATAAAGGAAACTCGAAGACTTGCCTGTAAAAATATCTGGACATATTTTTATTACAGAACATACATCTTTGTCAGCTGGAGAGTGAAGAGTGGGAGAGAGAGATAAGGAGAACGGCCAGTCTGTCCCCAAGAGGGACAGCGGACTCGTTCGCTGATGTCTTTCTCTTATTTGAGTGTCGAGATTTTTGTCCGCCCCCGAGTTTTCTATTCGGGTCTGCTTTATAGTTTCTCTAACGCATACGCGGTGTCAATCACCGGTCCCCATATCATGTTTGTTCGACACCTACACAATATACCTATTTCCTGAGGTGACCAGGGTCACTTACATTTCCGCACAGGGCCTGACCTCGGGATAACCTTTAGATATCATAACACTAATGAATAGGTCGATCTCAATATTTTGGTATATCAGCGTAAAGATTGGACTCTCCAAGCGTAAACTTATTAATAAGTGATAGGGCAGCTGTTTAGGCTTAATTCTACGAGAAGAATTAGAGCTGATTGGCATGGACATTTTACTGAGCTCACGAAATATGCTGATTTTTATTCGAGATACGTTGCAATTGTTTTTCTCTTGATGGTGCTTGGGGTGCAATTGCTTGTCATTCCAAAAACGTTAGTCAGCATCTTCCTTTATATACAAACCAGGTGTCAAATGTATTGTGAATTTGTATCTTTACTTGGTTTTGGCTTTTTCTTAACGGATAACATTGTCTGTCCCTGCGGTCATGATGAAGAATATGTTTCTACAGATGATTGCCATTGAGATACGTTGGAAGAGCCACGCGGTTTTGCGCGATTCGTCGTGACGTCGAGGACTTGGAGCCTATTTGGCGGATGCGTAAATTTATGCTGATATAAAAGTTGTGTTTCATCAAAAGCTTTACTCATAATAACATTCTCATTGTAATTACAACACTTCCCACATACTAACAGGTATGTTATCTCCTAAAAGACTGATTGGATCAGTGGTTCTTTTTAGTTAATCACAATCAGGGTCGTGGATGTTACAGATTACTTTTTCCAAAGTCTGCCCAAATTAGCTTTTGAAAAGAATCCAATGTAATAGGTGTGTTGTTTGGTGTAGTCAAAGCTTCTAGGAGGGGGTGCAGTCGGTGCATCGGAACGGGGCCCAGAGGAACAGAGGGGGTCCGAGAGTTTCTTGGGTAGAGCTGTGTATCGACATTTCTAAGTTGATACGATCAATGTCGATCAATAAGAGAAGTTGACTCGATCGTTTACAGGAAGCAAACATAGTAAAAGGGCTATCGTAGATGAAAAGAGGGTGACTGAAGGACGATGATGTTCTTGAAGTGTTTATGGGCGGGTTTGGGCAACAGCAGGTTTGAACTGCCTTCTAAAATTGTTACCTTATGGGGTTTGATGGTTCCTCATAAAAGCCAAGGACTTGTGTGTTGTGCTGGTGTGTAGAGTTGAAACTGGTCGGATATCATTTGGAGGTCACTCTCCGTTCGTGTGCCGTGGCTTTTGCTGAAATGAACTGATATGGAGGTCAACTGGTTCATTGAGAAAAATGAAGTCCGATTTAAAATATCATGTTAATTTTATTCGACTTTACTCGTAGCGGCACTCTAGGAATATGCACTGTAAGAAACATGTTACTAAAAGATCTAGTGTCAAGTCTCTTTGTAGGTTAAATTTCTCATCCAGACAAAGTATAGCTGCTACTATGTTTCTCTTTTAAACTCTGTAAATAACATCTATCTCATATTTTTACACTTCACATCAAAACTAGTCCTGGTCTGTCACCCCTATTTTCACCCCTATTTATCGGTATGCCCATTTTCCACATGTGATCTTTTCGTGACGTTAGAACATTACATTATATTAAATTCTTTAGTCGGATCAGCCAACAATTGTGTTGTTATTCTAAATTCTTGTACAAGCATTCCATAATCAAGATTCTGTCTGCAAGTTTTGTGTTTGTTATTTTAACAAAACAAAACCCTCATTTCAATAACATTCCTTACTTTTCAATTTCAACCAAATAAAACAATTCATTTTGTTTATCATTTGTCAATATAGCCCTCATCCCAATCCCTGGCTTAACAAACACATGTTATATACACTGCATGATTTTGAATATACGCATTTAAACTCTAGGGATCATATTGGTACAATTCCTCTCGGAGGCCCTGGGCGCAGTTATGAGAAAAAGTTTTCTTGTTTATAATGAAGCGGATTTCAGAATCGAAGAAATCGAAAGAAATGCATCTGTTTCCAAACAGTTTTCATATACTCCTCTGTGTTGACCTTTGGTTCTTAAGTCAATGTTTGTCTGTTTCCGAGCTTTAATGGGAACCGTCGTCCTAACTCGGCGGACGGAATCAATGAAAAACGTTGGAGCAACTGCCATGGAAATGTTTGGGGAAATCTTTGCAATAACGCACCGGGAGCACGGACATTTTTTGATCAGCCATTTTGAATGACTAAACGTGACTAGATTTGTTTTTAAATGTCCACAATTCGATAGATTTCATTTCCAAAAAATGGTATACGCCCCCAAAACTCTGGAGCCTTTGTATGAGCTTTTGGAGCGTATATAGTTACCTGGAGTAATCTAGCCACTTTTAGCCCTTAAAATGGCCGTTCTCCCAGTGCGTTATTGCATGGATTGCCACGTTTGGTTATCACATAGTCTAGTTGGATGCGATAATCTGCTAAAAGCTTTCTAAATTCACTAACAAAATTAGTAGCATTCATTCACTACTACAATTAGTAGCAGCATCTTGACAAGTCCATTGTACCGTGTTGCAGAGGCACAGCTAGAGATTTGTGGGACTATGAGGTCCCCAACCCCCATGAAAAGGGGAAGCTTTCAATAGATAGACCTGCACTAACATTGATTGATGAAAAACACCCCAAAGGCTGAATTATCATTTATGTAATTCATGTATGTACAAGTATATCCTTGTTATTGTATAATGTCAGTAGAAATGCAGTAGGCGAATCTACTATTTCTAAAGCGTTTGGGCCCCTCCATTGTGGCCCGGGGGGCGTTTTCAAATAGCCCCCTTCCTTCGCCGTGTACCGTATTGATGAATCTTTTATTACATCAACGAGTAATCTTTACTGTTCATAAACAAGTGGTTTCATTTTTGTCTTACATCGAATAGATTCCTCTGTAATTAAATATAGGCTTACAAGATAAATAATATTTGGTTCAGAAGAAGCGAGATGCATTTTCTAATTGATTTTTAGGTGAAACAGAATGTGTCTTAGACGCCTAGGAAATCATATAGTCAGACACACAGACACAGAGAGTTAGTTAAGCATTTCATTCCTTCGATGTGTTCCTTGCTTCCTAACACTCGGACACACACGTGCACACTCACAGACGCACATGCACACTCATCTATACTTGCACGCACACACACGCACACACACATGCACACTCACTTACACCTGCGCGCGCACACACACACACACACCTGCGCGCACACACACACACAATTGCACTCGGATACGCATATGCCTACTTACCTACGCCCGCACACTCACGATCATTCACATACATGCATATTCACAAATAAGTACACTGCATACATACATGCACACTCACTTACACTCGCACACAGATACACGTATACATTCAAACTCACACTCGACACGTAATCTTTCGTGTATAAGACTCACTCGTGTATAATACGTACCCCTAATTATGGGCTATGGAATTCTGGAAAACAAAATCACTCGTGTATAACATACACTGACGTCTCAGAATTTGCAGCAGCTAAGTTTAACCTTTGTTCAACTTTTTACCCGGTTATATAATCTATATTGTGTTTTGAATTTACACAGTATTTGGAGAAGGAAATACACAGACATTTCACAGAAAAGAATACTAGCTGCGAAAATAAGCACACAAAAGGGGACATAACTGTAAACAAGTACACATTCTAGTGGCTAGTAGCTACTAGTTCTGTGCGTATTACTACTACGTCCACGTGTGGCAAATAAAAATAAGTAGACCCTTTATCAGCCAGCGGCAGTCACTCCAAAATGTTCAAAATCCAAGCATATTCACCGACAACAATTCACCGACCGTTACCGAGATGTAAAATTCATCAAGATACAATTCACCGAGATCTTTAAAATTACAAAAAAGGTTAAGAATTAAAAAGAATTTACTGGAACGAAAATATATTAAAGATTTAGCAATCGTTCGGCGGAGGGCCCATGCCGTTTTTAGCTATTTATGCACTTCGCAAACTTTTGACTAAAAAGCGATACGTGACGAGAAAAAAAGTTAAGAATTATTTTTATTGTAAGAAATATTTATCCCAGTATTCGTAAAAAAATGAATGGAAAATCTTTCAATCTACAAATTGTATTTTTCATGTTTAGAAACGGAGATGCTTATTTTTTAAAAGGTTCTCGGTGAATTGCTGTCGGTGAATATGCCGGCTCCACAATAACGCTGCTTTTAAAAAACACATCTGAGAAGTAACATTCTCATTGTATGAACAGCTACAAACATTCCTGTTGATCTCATTCCCTCCCCATTGTCTTCTCCCCTACTTGTCTGTTTCTTTTGTCAAACTCCAAGACGAAGTCAGGAGTTGACTTTACTTTCCTACCATAACAAAAACAAGAAGAACAATCCTCATAGAAATTAGGCGTGTAAACCGATATGAAAAATGTCCACCCTCTAAAGTGATTTGAACTCACGACTATGTGATCTGTAACCGGGCGTCTTACAGCCTGAGCTAAATTGACAATCCTAAGATATTAGCTAAGATGTATCATGCACATACGCATGGACTTATACAATACAAAAGTTGCAGTAACCATCTTCAGTCGGAATAGAGGTTGGAGTGGAGTTTCACCCTGCAGCAGCCGATCTTGTCACTCTTTCTTTCTCTCACTGTTTCAGGCTCCCAAATCTCATGTTTAAACGGTACTTTTTAAAATATTAACAATAAAGGTATTCAATGAACAATACAAGTTGTTGTTTGAACAATTCAACTTTGAACAAGTAGTGTAATCTGATTGAACATTGTGTCAAACGTTCATTTGAATGTCTGTAGCACAAATCTTTAATTTTATATATGGCGAAGGAATTTGCTTAACATTCTGTCTGTGTAAGAGTGTGATGTTTATTATTAGTTTGGCTATTTTTTCCTTCATCTTAACTTTTAGTTGCTTTCTATCAAAACTTTGACTTGGACCGTCATTCTACGGTAACAAGTAAACAGCATGATCGGATATAATGAGTAAGCCCACGGTGAGATTCGAAATCCAGCCAGAGGGAGTTCAATATACGACTGACCGCCTTTAACCATTTGGCCAGAAGCTGCTTTCACTTCTTTAAACTGACAACTTACAACTGATTTTCGACGCCATTTTTGTATATATTTTGAGATGTACTGATCTTAATAGAGCGGTCTTATTCTTATTATTGGATGACGTATTGTAACAGTATTATTAATTTTGACTAGTTTTTATCTTCATCATCCTTAGTTGATTGTATCACAACGTTGACTCGGACCGTCATTCTACGGTTTTATCTCAATTTACATCTTAATTCTAAAGATTAAGATGACGATAAAAACTAGTCAAAATTAATAATGTCACAATACGTCATCCAATAATAAGAAGGAATTAAAGTGTGAATGTTGTGGCTTGAACAAGAACAATATGTGTTGTAGCAATATCAATAGAACTA
>VCCN01000279.1:1079672-1093324 GCA_006491835.1 Architeuthis dux | reverse complement strand
ATATATATATATATATATGTATACAATACTACACTCTGATCCTAGGCAGAGGTGCCGTGGAGCGACATTATGATCCTATGCAGAGCGCACAGATACTCTGTTCCTAGGTAGAAATTACGATCCATACGTAAATAGACCCCTGTCTTTTACGAATATTGTATTAGTATAATTATAATGGTTTCGAATTAAAATAGGTCTTTTCGAATAGAAGCCTAATATTTTTTAACTCCACATCCCGAAATCCGCCGACCGATCTTAGAAGAAAATGTCCAGGCACGTGAGATCATGAATTTCTTAAGATCTCTTAAAGATGAATGGTCCTTTCTCTTTCAGCGACTTCTTCTGTTCTTCTGTGTTCTGTGGGGAAACTGGGGAACAACGGTCGGGCCATTAAGGCGTCAGCTCTTCGGCCGGCGAATCGGTCCCAGGGAATTTTCATTTATGTGATAAGAAATGAGAACTCATTGTGCAGCATTCGAAAGGAAAACGATTCACTGTTACCTATCATTGTGATGTCTTATATGGCCAAATCGAGTATGGATACATCTCGTACGATCACCGAAGTTAAGCGACATCGATCCTGGACCTATCTATATGGCTGCCGTATGTAGTAAAAAGATTGTTCTGCGGCCGTCTCAGCTTATGCTTTGCCAACGACTAAGCGAACATTATGCCATTCTCGTGGCAACAATCAGCAAGCTTATCATTATGTAATGTCAAATCTTTTGCAGGATTTTATGAATTCCACTATGCGCTTAAGTATGCATACACCGAAGACCCAAGCGCTATTACTCTTATTCCACGAATGTTGTTGCCGGGTTATTCAAACTCATAAGTGCTGTTATTCAAAGCATAAGTACTTTGCAAATGGTTCTTCGGACGATTGAACTCCTTCTTGTTGTTTGTCTTTGTAAACACGACGTTTCGGCCGATTACACAACAACAGGGAGTTCAATTGTCCGAAGAAGCATTTAGGCCGACGTTTCGGCCGATTACACAAACAACAAGAAGGAGTTCAATCGTCCGAAAACTATTTGAATATTAATGACCCTTCTCAAAAATATAGAAAATATAAGTACTTTTGTTCAAATTGATAAGGGCATTCCTTCAAAAGTTCTCTGAGATAATAGAGTAAAGATGTTGGGTTATTTTATAAAACTGTGCAACGCGATTTTTGTTCCTGAGTGGTGAGTGTTATCTTCTAATTGCTTATGCGTAAACAGCATAGAAAATGTCAATTATTTCCTTCAAACTTGTTTCGCTTACTTTATGTGATTAAACATGTGCAGACTTTCCCGTTATCCTACTGAAAATAAGTAGATTTCAAATTATCAATCTCTTGGTCCCAAAAGCAATGTTTGAAGAGAATAACATTTTCTATACTTTTTAGACATACTCAATCAGAAAATAACGCTTATTACACAAGAATAACAAAAAGGTGTTTAAATATTTCCACAATGCATAGAAGCAGAAGAAACGTCGTGTGAACAACATAAATAACAACAAGAGGTTCATTTGTCCAAAAAACTCTTCAAATAAGTTATTTAACTTCGCAAAAGACATAAAATCGATGAGAAGTGAATCTCATGGTAAACGCTAAGTTCTTTTTTTTACCATTTTAACACATCCTTCAAAGAAGGAAAATAATCTCAGAGATTCAAATCAATTTCACCTTTTGTAATAGAAAAATACCTATATATATATATATATTGAGAGAACTTTCAATAATTGCTGTTTGGGCTTAAATCGATGTCTGATCAATACTATGTTATAAGGAAGATAAATTGCTTTCCATTAAAGAACATGATTTGAATAGTCTTGTAATTTTTCTGATATTTATTTTAATAAAGCAATTTTAATCTATACGACACTAAGGGGGTGAGGTTTTCGTCTCAAGCCGTATTTTCCGATGATATAATTGCTCTTCTACGAAAACGGATAATGATAAAGATTCTTAGAAGAAGACATCAAGATAATTATTCATTCAGTTAAATACTTGCAAAGGAAAAACGGTTCCCCCAGAATATTACATAGGCTTTGGTGTTCTTTCTGCTATAGAAATAGATTTTAAAAACAGTTTATGTTCTTTATGGAAGTGCGGCTGGCCAAGTGGTTAGTAGCACGGTAAATGGAATCGGCGACCTGACTTCAAACAACGGCTAATACAAATGCGTTCATTATCAGCAGCCCTTCCCCGTGATTCGTCAGATCTCTCTATCGCGGACGTCGTGGCGCCAACATCTCCTAAACATGTCTAAATCGTCACGACATCTTATTTTCTGTCAGTCGCAATTCCGCATATGATCTCTGGGGATCCACGTTGTGAGTCGTGATGTCCAGCGGTCGTCTGACAGTCTTGCAACATGGCCTGCCCATTGCCATTTGAGTTTAATAATGGATTCTATGATATATTTGACTCCTGTTTTTTCTCTGATATAACGTGCTGTCTTTTGATCTCTCCACGTGATGTTGTGCATGTTGCATGGTTCTTAGTTCGAGTGCCAATCTTTGTGTTAAGTTCCATGTTTCAGCTCCATAGACCTTTCTTTTCATCACCTTGCACTAAGCCTTTTTGAAAGGGCATGCATCAATCTCTTGGACTATTAACCAGGCTATAGGTAAATAGCAGGGTCCTCATCGGATGAAAGCTTTGTTGGAGACACTTGCTGTCTTCCTAATAATAAGTGTATAAATATCTATCGTTATGATTTCTTCTGTTTTTGTTACCGATAGATTTTAATTGGCTAATTATAGTTATGGTTTGTGTAATAAAAATTACATTGATTCTGACTAGGAGGTGGAGGAGAATGTCTAAAAATACACGTCTGGTTTGTCACTCAATAGAAACCGTCGGGCGACCAACGTCTTTTAGCAGTATGCCGTGTTAGGGGTGATCAATTAAAAAAATGGAAAATGGTGAGATCAATGAAAAAGTTGCTTCTCTCGCCTTTTGTTAGATCACTAAAACGACCGAATTATAAAAAAGAAAACAATTGGTGCGGCCTGTGCGTGCGACACGTAGATAGATAGATGGATAGATTGCAAGCCAGCCAGACAAAACCGCCTAAAAACCGAAGAAACCTATGTTGACCGGTGGAGAGCTTTGGTTGGCGGGTGGCGGTGTCTAACTGTTTCTGATCGGGAGCTGGACGAGAGTGCGTGAAAAGAATGTAGAAAATCATAACTATCTATCGATCTATCAATCTATCCGATACTAAAAGTCTGATCCGGTTTATCTGTATGTGACCACTAAGTAGCTGATGTTTTTTGAATTAAGGGACTCTACAAAATGTATGCATGCCAAGGTTGAGCTACGACCATGTTTAGATGATTTCTATAGCAAACACACACACACACACAGACAACATCGTATTATATAGATACGGCAGTTTGGATTACTTCTAAACACTGTTTCTTCTTAAACACATTCTCGTTATTGTCAAACTCCAGGGCAAAGTCAGAGTTAACTTTACTTTCCTATGTAACAAGAGCAATCCTCGCCAAAATTAGCGAGTAAACCGATATGTAAAATCCCCACTCCCCTACCATTATATCCAGCCTTGTGTCTTACCACCTGCTCTAAACTGACACGTCTTATATACCTCCATAATGTATAGTAGAATTACGCAAGGACGTAGAGGTAGGAGGAGGGTTTTCCAGGCTTGTCCTTTTCTGCTCTTATGACCTTTCTTCAATCTTTTCAGGCATCCACCTCCACCTCCTTATCAGAAACAATTTGTTTTTTTTACACAAACCATAATTACAACTGCTTGTGTTGATGCCGTTTCGTTGTTTCATCGCAGCCATTCATATCATGGAATCAGGGCCGGATTAAGTTTAATAGGGGCCTGTGGCACAGGTCAATTCGGGGTCTCCTTCCTATATATAATATATATACACACATATATTTAACAAGAACAACAAAGAACTTCATTATTACGATGTAATCCATGATTAGCAAGGAGATTCAAATCTAGCCGATCAGAGTACCCAAAGTGTTAATGTCCAATTCTTACTCGGGGCCCCCTAAATCCCGCGCCCCCACCAATGCCCCTAGGAGTCTGGGGACCTGAGGCTTATGCCTCGAGTATCTCATGGTTAAAACAGCACTGCTTGACATCCTTCCCCATTCACATAAAACTGCAACGACATTTTTATTTATATTGACCTACATTTTCGTCTTCATTAGCTAATTTGAAATCCGTCCTCTAATTTAGGATAGAGACACTTAACGCCAGTGATTAAGATTTATCGTTTTTAAACCGATCGTTACCGACCTTTAAGACAAATTACTTTATTCATTTAATTACTTAGAAACATATATTCAATCATGCTGCAAATCGCTATTGCAGTTCTCAAACATTAATTTAAATTTGTTTTTGTAGTTAAATATATGTGGACGAAAATTATTGAGCTTCTATACAAAGCTGCATCAATCTAGTTGGAGTAGATTTTCCTATTTAGATTGAATTATTAGAGACCGTCAACCAAAATTGTCAACATAGGTTTCTTTAGTTGTTAAATGATTCTGCCTGGCTTGCTATCTATGTGTCACGCGTACAGGCCGAACCAATGGAGCTAGAGGGCTGAATATATAAACATTTACTCCTTATTATGTCTAAAAGAGAATTCCACCCCAGAATACGTTTTTAGTTAGTGGTTCAATTTACAATGTGAGTTCATGCTAAATCGGTTCCTGAGTTTGTATTTGGCTGCGTTCAGGCTTGTCTTTTGAAAATACATTAGGCGAGAGAAGTAATTTATTCATTGATCACCCCTTTTACCAATATTTAATTGATCACCCCCAACTCTGCATGTTGCAGTAGATTTTACTTTTTAAATTCAATTATTGAAGCATTACAGTTGCTTCCAATTTGCGAATGTACAAAACCTTTTCGCTATATTAAACGCTCCGTGGCAAATTATGTGCCGATATTAATTATCTCGGCCGGTGCCTGAGATGTGCATTTTCCCATTTGCAATGATTTATTTAGCGAGAATTTATCTGATGAAAATGGCTCGGACGTTTTGGAAAAAGATGTTTAAATTTTGTTGTAAGATACATGACACATTAATTTAAATCGCTTTTCCCAGCAGAGATAAAATTATATCATTTTTCAGGTCAAATGTACAATCCGGAACCTAAAATCGATTCAAGCCAAAAGTTTTCAGATTACACCGTAATCAAAATTAAATTTAATCTTATCAAAACAAGGACTAAATGTAGTATTGAGACATCAATATGTATTTATGTAGTTAAAATGGGTTTACATGGTATCTCCCCTTCACGTTTTGAATTAAATTTTGATTATGGTGTAATCTGAAAAAATGTGACTTTGACTTGAATCAATGTTGGGGTCTGGATTCTACATTTGATCCCATTTTCCACCATCGAGATAACTTTATCTCGGTACATTACTCTTTTCAAATTTCTACAAATGTGGTTTGTCAAGGCTTGACTCAATTGCCTTCTAAAAGAATTAATATGAGATTTGGAGACTCAATCAGGCGAAGGTAATTGCAATATCGTTGGTAGAAGCAGTTCTTCAATATCAACTTCAAATGTTCTGTCATAACAGTTGTAACGCTCTCTTAACAAAGATGAACGGGCCGACTGGTATTGCAGACAACATTCCCGAACGATAGATGATATGGCGCAAAGGCGAGGCTGGGGAGGGGTAGTCGGGTGCTATTCGAAAACACCACAGGGCCTCCAACGGAGGGGGGGGGTCCCAAAAGCTTTATAAATTATAATTCAACTATTGCATTACTGGCATTGTACAATAACACGGATATATTTGTAAATGCATAGGTTGCATAAATAATAATTCAGCCTTTGGGGTTGTTTTTCACTTATTAAGTGATAGTGCATTTTCCTTTTTCATCAAATCCCACTAAATGTTGAAGGGGGGCTAACCCCCTCTCTAACTACGCCTCTGTTCGGGCGTCTTTCTTTCACTAATAAAGTGACATGCATGCAGTTTTATTTTGAGAGTCTCGTCCATGTTCACGACGTATCCATAAGGTCATAAAATAGTTCCTTCTTCTTTTTGTTCAATAAATGCAAGTACGTCCTTTTAGAAGAAGGGTAGAAGTCCTCAACAGCCATCTCTTGTGGATGAGAAAGAAATCAGCATGGACATCCTCCAAGGAAGTCACGTGGTTCAGCTGTTAGAAACCGTTAACCGAAATTGTCACCAAAACTGCCATGGGTTTCGTCAGTTATTAAGTGATTCTGCCTGGCTGACTATATCACGCTTACAGGCCGCACCAATGGAGCTAGAGGGTTGATAATTTAAACATTTACTCATTATGTCTAAGTGTTTTTTAATGCCCCAGAAAAATAAATACTATGGGGGGGGGATTCAATTTGCAATATAAGTTTATGCTCAATTAGGTTTGTGTCCGGCAGTGTCCCGGCTTGTTTTCTTTTCAAAATTCGGACTTTTTAGTGATCCAACAAAAGGCGAGAAAAGTAACTTATTCATTGATCACCCTTTTTTTTTTAATTTTTAATTGGTCATCTCTAACATGGAATGCTGCCAAAAGACGTTGGTCACGGAACTGTTTCTATTCTGTTACTAACCAGACCTGTTCTGTAATGGAACTATTTGTTTTCAATTGATTTAAAATATAGAATAATGTAAAGCTGTTTAGATATTTAGACTATGAGAAATGTTAAAATATTTTAGCTTCTTAAATTACGAACGCATTTTTTCGAGAATTGATTTAAAAAAAGAATAATATGGCGTAGTGTCACCTAAAAAAATAAGGTTCGCACTCTCTCTGCGATTTGGGTATTCATAGACCTATCGATTTTCGTCGCAGGTAAAACAGTTTCATAATGATTATATTCAGCTATCACTTGATTATCCATAAATCATAAAGCATATTTAGGGTAGCATTTCCATGCTGACACGGCTTATTACATGCCTTCACCCAGCTGGGGAGACATATCATGCCATCCTGAAGCCTTTGCATACCGAGAGAGTTACTGTTTTTCTTCGAAGAGAATCAGCCATACATTTGAAAACGAGTAAGAAAACGAGTTTCCGAGAAGCTCGAATGGACAACACGAAGAAAAATGAATCAAACGAAGAATCACTCTGGCTTGGCAATCTTTCGGCAGAGTGTAGCATAGTCATGCATATTCGGTGTGCATGTGTGCACGTTCGAATAACAGAAAGTTTGTTGTGATTCAAACGGCCGACTGAAGAACCGAGGATAGTGGAAACAAATATACAACTCGCTCGTTTAAAAGTGGTTGGGTTGGTAAGCACGAAATGTCCGTACACACGAAAGCGAGGAAGGATTATAAGGCATACTGTTTTGTTGTTGGCCTCTTCTGTTGCATAACTTGTGTCGTCGCGGCGAATTGTGTGCTGTGGAGAGAATGAATGACCCAGGTCGAAAAACCCATATTTGTGGTTCGAAAAAAATGTTTTATTTACTTTCGCGTGGACAATCTATTTCCTTCCCGTTCTGCAATCAATGTGTCTCTCTCTTTCCCTCTCCCTATTTAGTTCCGATCCGGTTGTTCGCCACCAAAACATAGTGGCTGGGTGACTTTCTAATCTAAGCTGTGGTCATATCTTTTCTTTCTCTCTTTCCTACTTAGTTACGGTCAATTAAATTCGACCCGGGTCCGATGGCCTGGGTTTTGCCCGCCGAAGAAAACGGTCTGTCTTTTCCGGACTTCGATTTCTAACTGCCCACGATTTTAAATTGAGACTAAAAAGAAAACATCTTCCTAGCTTACCACGTGACACTATTAGTGTGTTTTTCCCCGCCCCAAAATGGCCAAACTCTAATCCATCAAAACGATATCACTATCTGTCACTTTACCAGAGGATGCTGCTTGAGCTCTCTGTGGGGCGCCAATTTTGACTAGCAACGGTAGACTTGGTGTATCTTTCTTGGCTAGATAATCTGACCCCAGGTCGAATTCACTTATGTGCGTGTTCTACCATTTGAGAATCAAGCGTGGTAAAATTCTGATTCAGTGGATCAAATCTGACCATACCTAGTCGTGTACATAAACATGTATACACACATACTTACAGACACACATACATGTATATATATATACATATATATCACGGTGTTCCTCTATATATTGTAACACCCCTTATACTTACATATATATATATATATATCACAACTCATTAACAGTGTTCCTCTATATATTGTAACAAGAGCAAGCTCAGCATTCAAGAACAAAAAGATCCCTTAGTTTTGAAAAGAAGAGTCTACGGCCAATGCGTCAGCGTGGAACCTAATCAAAAGATTGACACTCAAACTAGGAATCATACAACATGAACAAGAAAAGGATCATGCCTAACATCACATGGAGAGATCACAAGAGAGCACAGTGTATTAGAGAAAAAGCAGGAGTCAGAGATATCGTATAATCCATTAGAAAACTCAAATGGCAATGGGCAGGCCATGCTGCAAGAATGTCACACAACCGCTGGACTTACAACGTAGTTCACAGAGATCGTATGCGAAATTGTGGCTGGCAGAAAATAAGATGGCGCGACGATTTGGACAGGGTCAGGAGATAGTGGCACGCCCGCGATAGAGAGATATACCGAATCTTGGGGAAGGTCTATGTCCTACGACGGACTCTAAAATGCTGATGATGATGGAGGCATGAACACATGAAGCAATAGAAGACAGGTGTTAAGGAATAGAAATCAGATTCTCCTACAACTAGCCAAGGAATCTACATCTTTTAAAAGAATCGTGTGACTCCGTAGGCGGTGCCAAGAAGATTGTCTAAAGTCTAGTTTACGCGTGCCGTAAAACATGACGGTATACATGGTTACACATTTTATTTTATATACGTAGATAATAGAGATTCGTATTGCAGTGAGCTTGGAGAATATCGTTTTGTTGAAGACAAACGGATTTGTATTATTTTTTTTTGTTTACTTTTTATATTTTCATTATTCATTAAATTCAGCATTTTTACTACGTCATCAGAACATAAACTTATATTTTACTACTTCAGTTGTGTCCCTTAGCATGACATAATACAAACACGCATTGCTAATTATTATATGTGTGGATGGTTGTCAATCTAGAAGATCCATTAAAAATATTATCCTACGACTGTCAAACACAGTGGGGAAGGCGTTTTGATGTGGGGTCCTTCTAATTAGGTATGAATAAATCTCCAGTGCTGCAAAACACAAGGATATCCTGTTTTGTGGATAGCTTCCCATTGTCCCGAGGAACTATCCTGATAGAAATCTTGTGTTCTAGCAGGACAATGCCCCTTGCCATTCTCTTTGATCCACCAAAACCCGACAGACAGAAAATGGCGTTTGAATCATGTTCTGGCCTGACCAATCACCGGATAGGAATCTAATTGAGAACATTTTGAGTTTATTTATAACCACAAGCCTGGCTGATGCAGGGTCTGTTGTGTTTTGTCAGAAGTGGGATGAAGATCCTGAACTTGAAGAGAAAGGAAGGATGACTCGAAACTTCTTTATAAAAATATCCGGATATATTTTTACTTCATAAGAATATATTGGCGTGGTGGAGAGTGAAGAGTGGGAGAGAGACAAGGGTACCGAGAGACCGTTCCCAACAGGGTAACTTGGTCCCATGCCTTCCGCACCCGGCCCAGGTGGTCTGCTTCTCTGGCTGCCTATGCCTAGTCTCTGCTCTCTGTTCTGAGTCCTCTGTCTGGGTGTCCTGTGTATCTCTCCTTCTTAGGGGCTTCGATACGCCCACGCTGATGTGTTATTTCCTGTTTTCACACACCCACGCATATGCATTTTTCCTGAGGTCACCGGGGTCACTTCCATTTCTGCCCAGGTGTTAGCCCGGAAATGACCTCCTGTGGCAGTATATCATTACAGGTCAAACTCCAATCATACTTCTATTCCGACTGAAGAATATTACTGCTAATTTGGTATTTTATATATAATTAATAAACACTATTAACAAAATATATATGTTAGTATATTGTCAAACCCCAGGACAAAATCAAGAACAAGAACAATCCTCACCAAAAATAGGGGAGTAAAGCGATATGTAATATTCCACTTCCATACCGTGATTTGAACTCATGACCTACTGATCGCTGCCTGGCGTGTGATCATCTGCGTTAAACTGACAAGTTGTACATACCTCCAAAATGTATAGTAGAATTACGTAAGGCTGTAGAGGTGGGAGCCGATTTTGACTCTGGAGCAGCCAGGCTTGTAAATATATTTATTTATTAGAATGAAATAAGCCCTTGCGTATTTGTAACATACATTTTCGTAGATATGTACGACGTGTCAGGTTGGCTCAGTCGGTAACAGAGCCGCCAACCAATCACTTGTAGCGAAATGTTAATTGTATACATCGGTTTGGTTTAACGTGACGGGACAGACAAACAGTGAGGAATTTACTACCCTAAATTACTCGAGGATTGTTTTTGTTGTTGTTCGTTTGTTACGGTTGGAAAACAAAGTTGAATTTAACTGATTTTTTAAAAAGAAAAATATAAATAAACCCAATAATTGACATTTAAAGACGTAACACCTACATTATTCACAGCGAGCCTTGAAAGCATCTTTCGGAAAACTGACGGGGAGGGAATGGGAATCAACATAGATGGAGAATACTTACGATTCGCCGATGACATTTCTATGACGTCGGAAACATCCGAAGAATTACAAAACATGTTAACTGATCTAAATCTTGAAAGTAAAAAAAAGTAGGCTTAAAGATGAACAGGACAAAGACGAAAGTAATGTTCAAAGATCTAAGTCCCCATAAAGACCATACAGATAGAAGGAGAGAATTTAGAAGAGGTTGGTGAATACATCTACCTAGGACAGGTAATAAAGTTAGAGAAAGACCACGACTGCGAAATAAAGCGACGCATAACGATTTGTTGGAAAGCATTTGGTATGAACAGAGGCATTTTGAAGAGTACCTTACCAATGTGCTTAAAGCGTAAAGTATACAACGGTTGCATAATACCAGCTATGACTTATGGATGAGAAACGTGGAAATTTAAAAAAAAAACGAGCTGAAAACCAACTTAGAATAGCACAGAGAGCCACGGAAAGAGCAATGCTAGGGATAACTCTAAGATATAGAAAAAGATCAACATAGATAAGGTAAGACGTGGCAGAGGTCAGCAAAATCGAGGTCGTCATGGAAGGAGGTGGGAAGGCCTTTGTTCAGCAGTGGATGATGATGATACTGCTGATGATGATTTTTTCACCGAACTCATATCTTTATTTCGTTCTGTTGTGTCTTTGCCCAAGATTACTTATGTCCCGTCCTTTCCAATTTTAACCCACCAATCCATGAAATACATATTATTAATGTCAATATTGTGTATAGTTCTGCTTTTGAAGCATATCACACACTTGTATTCATTGTAAATAGAATCTAAGCAAGTATCTTAATGTATGACTTCAAAGCACCAAGTATCTTTCTATTCATCTAGTATCTATCTATTTATCTTTCAAGCATTGTTTGTTGAATGGCTTTTTATTAGATCATTTACATAACCATATTGTATATATAGATTTACATTATTACATAATAATATTAATAATATAATTAATAATAATGTATATAATCGGGAGAGACACAATAAACAGCCAGCCATTGCGAATTAATTTGATAATCTCTAGAAGCTGAGACTCCGCAAATATAAAGAAAATATTATTATTATCAAATGTTGGTATTTTATCTTTGTTTTATTATATTTCTGATTCTGACACTAATATTTTTATACCTTGTATAATTACATTTCGATCTCAATAAATTTCTGATTTCTGATTACCAGAATTGAATGTTGGTAAAGATCGTTATATTAAAGATTAATCGACCGTGCTTATATTCTGTGTGCATTTATAACATTATCGGTTCATTAACTTTCAGGTTACAGGGAAATTATTGGAATGTTCAATGGTTAAAAACAATGGACAGCTAGAAAGGAAATAAAGAAAACTGGAAACAAGTAAACACTAGAAAGACTCGGGGAGCGCAAACCTCTGCCAACACAGTTGTTACTAAAGAAATAATGAAAATCAGTTCACAAATAGTTACGATGCAGGGGAGGTAGATATACAAAAATATCCGCCCCCAAATTTAATCAATTCTTCATTAGCCCAATGTTGTAACCTTCTATAGAATGTCATTGGAATTATTTGGGAACTGTTGGAGATATCGTATGGACAAACACAAGTGGAGACATGAATGTATGGAAAATGTATGAAAAATTAATTCTCCGTCGAAGAAATAATTCTGCAATATAAACAATTCTTACCCTATGGCCTAATCTTCCAGAAACCTTCATTGAAATTTGTTGATATTGCGTGGACATATAGCTACTGTAATATTATACAGATTTATTTGGTTTGGAAACACTTTGTGGTGATCGAATATAGAGGATCCGGGTTGTTGAATACCGCGAAGTCGAATAGCAACAAACACAATTGTTATGAGAAAAACATGATTCTTTTTTCTTTGTATATTTTTCTTCTCACGCAGACAAATTGAAAGACAACAATATTAAATTACTTTTCTTATGCTTGAGAGAGATGCAGGAGTGAGACGTGGAAGACAAAAAGAAGGCTCGCCCGGGGAAGAATCGAAGGCTGGAGTGCAATTTAAGGCTATCCCCCCAAATCTGACTTCACCGGCTGAGCGACCCACTATTTATCAGTTTAAGCCACCCCCCTTTGGGTAAAAGGAGTGGGAAGATATTTTTCCATTTGCTGATCGCTAGGGAAGGAGAAAGTTGGGTGGGTCCGCCCCTCCGTCTATGTAAAAGTTACGGACGAGTCGGTCCCTTAATTATTTCAAAATGACCCCGTCTCGGATTCTTCTGTTAAATGAATCCTGAAACTCCGGAGAAGAGTTAATTATGTTTTTGAATATCTTCTGACGCCAGACAACTCGCACGCGCGCACAGACAGCGTGCGATTACGAGCGCCTTGGTGTGATCAAAGGCCGGCGCGTTCCTATGTCACATTCCGCAGAATTTAACATTAGTCTCTAGGCACGCACACACAGCGTGCGACCGCGAGTTCAAATATCAGCCTCCACGGAAACACGCACACAGATTGCATTTCGCTACACACGCACACACATTGCATTTCGCTACACACTCACACACGCACACACATTGCATTTCGCTACACTGCGATGAGGGGATTTAACTGTAAATAATTCCTGGATTCACCCCAACGTGTAATCACTTCTTCCATAACCCAATATCGACCCTAATGCCAATATCACTGACATTTATTGAGAACTATTGGAGATATTGTGCTGACAGATAGACAGATATGACTAAATACATATACCTCTTCGAACTCAATTGGCAGGAGTAAATGATGCGTAAAGACGTTTCCTCGCTTTTCGATTCTGTTTGATGGCAGCAGTTGCGATTTTTAAATATTAAACTAGCATCTCTAGCATCGATCGCCCTTACTGACCAACATACCAAAATGTGCGTTACGTCCATTTCCCAGTGTTTTTCAGCTAAATCTAGATGCTTTTGGTTGCATCCAGATGGCATAAATTACTATTTAGATGGTTTTTAATAATATAAATAATATTTCTATTTAATTTATAAAATAAGCATTACTTTTATTTAAGCTATAGTAATAAAATAAGTAATAGTT
>VCCN01000279.1:754928-766680 GCA_006491835.1 Architeuthis dux | reverse complement strand
ATCCATTGTATACTTTAGGCTTTAAGAACATTAGAAAGTTGCTCTTCGATATGTCACTATTCATACCAAATGAGTTCCAGCCGATCGTTACGCGTTGTTTTATTTCGCTTTCATGGTCTTTCTCTAACTCTGTGTGTGTGTGTGTGTTTGTGTGTGTGTGCGTGCGTGCGTGTGCGTGTGCGTGTGCGTGTGTGTTTGTGTGTGTCTGTGTCTGTGTGTGTTTCTTTACTAGAAATATACGGAAATGACATATAAGGAATCCGACTCACTACCCGCGAAAAGACACCTCCTTTCCCAACCTCGTTGTAAGAAAATAAAGCTCATATCAAAATATTAATAACTGAAATCATATATCTGCTTTTCTTTTTTTCTTCCTGAAACTAAAGTTAAAATTCGCAATTAGTTTCGAAGCTTTAGCGAAAATCGTTCTGTAATAAAAATTATATTAAATGCTTCATTGGCCAGAAATATAAAGCAATAACATCTCATGAATGACAGTGGATACATTCTAAGGCAAGGTTGGCCGGGTTAGAAATGTCTAATACCTTCTGCTCGGATGGTGTAATGGTTAGTACGTCTGCCACACACACAGAAGGTCCTGGGTTCGATTCCTGGTATGAGCGAAGAGAGTGGAAATCTCTTCATGAGGACACATTTCCTTGTGCACTCAGCAGCTAATTGAGTCCTTGAAAATTGAGGTGGTGGTTTGTGCTCATACCATTGAGGTTCTTGGCACCAATTTCAGAGAGACATTACCATTGATTAAAATATCAATAGTTCCATGTGCGAAGAAGAAGAGGAGAAATGCAAGACTGTTTTCATGAAAAGTTTCGATATTTTGTATATCTTCATCATTGTTATCAAACAAGGCGTTATCGATCAATACTCTTACAAAGTCAGAAGACGACGAAGAAGAAGAAGAAGAAGAAGAAGAAGAAGAAGAAGAAGAAGAAGAAGAAGAAGAGGAAATGAAAGAAAGAAGACAATAAATCAGTTATCTATTGTTACCTAAAAGCTAAACCATCTGTTAGGGTTATGGACAACGCATCCTCACAATACGGAGAGGAAAGTCCACAGTAGCGGCAAACAAGCAGCGTTTGGCTGACCAAATAAAACATCTTCTGAAAAGAAGCTATCAGAGATAAAGTTGCAGGAAATCAGCGAGAATAGAGAAAGAAGAACGTGACTCACACCCAGAGGAATACCCCACACACAACTAACATCATGGACGACGAAACGGAATCTGAATGAAAACACCAACCAAAATGCAAGTCAAAGACGAGAAGTCGAAGTCGTCAGCCCAATGGAGAATAAGTCCAGATATAAACCGTAAAAAAGATCAATACAAGAAGAGAAGAAACTGCTGCCATCCTTTAGGGGCAAAGAGATGGAACCGAACCATTCAATCGGCTTTTACAACATCTCGGAACTAACAAGATAGCGGAGCTCAACGGCCTCATCTAGGCTGGTGCAGAAATGGTAACAGACATATTTACGACACAACAAGAAACCCCGAACAACAGGAACCTGCCTGGGAAAGGAGATTAGAAAAACAGATCTCCCAACTACAGAGAGATATATGATTTCTCAAAGACACATCGCACATCAACAGTCCATGAGCCAGACTATGCGACACATACTAGACAAAAAGGGATACCAGCTGTAGTGGAAGAAATACACCAAAGAAAACTGTCCAAAGAGACAAGACTAAAGAGATATGGACAGAGAATTGACCAATACACACATAACCACACTTTCCAAACAAGGAAAGAACATTTTACCAATACATGAATGGGGGAGAGATGACAGAACATAAAACCAGACGCCACAGAAACACCTGGAACGAAATATGGGGATGCCAAAAGAGACACTACGAAAGACCAGAATGATTAGGTAATATTGAAAAAGAACTCCGGGACATAGAGGAGTAAGAAGGATATAGTTGAATACAACCGTATTGAAAAACCACTGTCTGAATAATAGCTAACTGGAAAGCACCAGACTACATGACATGACACACTATATGACAGACTGATCCACCGATTTCAAATATGCCTGGATAAGGGCGAGATCCCATAATGGATGTCAAGATGCAGAATTACCCTGATGCAAAAGTACACCGAGAAAGGGAATCAGACAAGCAACTATAGACCAATCACGTGCCTACCACTAATGTGGCAAGTTTTGACTGGACACATAGCATAGAGACTATATATCTCCATGAAAGGAAAAGGATGAGAAACGAACCAAACAACCGAATGACTTGGCCTACATTAACCAGATGATCCTAAAAGAAGTAAGGAAGAGAAGAAAAATGTTACAATGGGTTGGGTTGATTGCAAAATAAGCATACGTCATGATCCCACATAGCTAGATACTCGAATGTCTCAGGATATACAAGATTAGCGAATCAGTGGTGAGATTAATAGCCAACTTTATGAAAAACTAGAAGTAGACTTGGCAGCTGCAGGAAAGACTTAGCAGAGGTAAGTATAGAAGGGGGAGTTCTTCAGGGGGACTCTCTGTCTCCACTATTATTTGTACTAACCATGATACCACTAAACAGAACAAGAATTCTTCAAATCAAAGGGAAAGGTCAACCGGCTCATGTACATGGATGACATAACACTATTTGCGAAGTACTGGGAATAACTCGAAATGCTTTTCAACAAAGTTAAAGAATACAACAACGACATCGGAATGGAATTCAAAATAGAAAAATGCGCGCTATTGAGAATGTACAAGGGGAAGTTTATGACAGGTTGAAGGTATCGACTTACTGGACAACAAAACTATTAGATATTGGTATATTTGTGAGTTGACATATCCATGCCTCTGTCTTTATTATTGCCTATCTGTATGGATATATTTGTTCCTTTGTTAAGATTTACATGACGCCACGGACATCCGGCGCCCTGACCAAGAAATAGTATTCCACACGTGGGATCCGATACTTCCATCATTAATATTGAAGCCTTTTTTTTTATTCAAAGAACGACCTAAAATCTCTCACTCATTTAGGAAAAGCTTTAAAATTTCCCCTTCCATTTTTTTGTTTCTTTTGTCATTAAAAGAAGATTAAAATGACGCCGGCAGCATTTGAGAAGAAGGTAAAAATTCACAAAAATTGCAAATGATTTTAAGATTTTTATGGAGTTTCAGTCAAAATTAAATTAAAAGCAAAACCGGTCAAGCATGAATTCAATTTTCTCCTCACCTTTGTAGTTGTACAGCAGTTTTCATGATGTTGTGATTGTAATAGAAATCGGGACAGACAAGTCAGGAAAACGTTATCGTTGATTATGGTTGTCTATCAATAATGGGTGGAGGGTGGCCGGACGGTTAACGACAACGAGAATCGAATCGGCAAGCCGAGTTCAAAGTCCAGATGAGACAGTCTGGGTTTATCATCATCAGCAGCAGCAGCCTTTTAACGTCCGTCGTTGGAAATAGACCTTCCCCAAGAATCGCCAGACCTCTCGAACGTGGGCGTCATGGTGTCAATGATTTCTGAATTTGTCTAACTCGTCACACCATCTTCTTCTTTTGCCGGCGACAATTTCGCATATGGTCTCTGGGAGTCGTTATGTCCAGTGGTTGTCTGACATTCATGCAACATGGCCTACCCATTGCCATTTGACTCCTGTGCTTTCTCTTATATCTTGTGATCTCTCCATGTGCTGTTGAGCATGATCATCTCTTGTGCACGTTGCATGGTTCTTAGTTTGAGAGCCAATCGTTTGGTTAGGTTCCATGTTTCAGCCCCATTACCTATCGAGAAGATGCATTGGTTGTAGACCCTTCTTTTTAAGACTAATGGGTCCTTCTTATTCTTGAAGGTTGAGCATACTCCGCCGAAGGCCTGTAGTCCTAGGATGATTCTTCGTTTGATTTCTTCTTCTTTTGAGGATTTCATGGAGATTTGCTGTCTTTATCCTAGCTAAATGGAATGCTCTAATTTCTTTAGCTCTGCATTTCCGATTTCGATCGTTTTATGTTTGTCTTCTTCACTTCGCATTAATGCTTTTCAGAATGGAACGAATTCATCTCTTCTCCCTCCAGCTATGAATAAATAGTAGGGAATATTAGGCTCTCTAGTCATGGTTGGCAATCAGTCTAGGAGACGGACAACTCTGATTCCAAACCAGCCTGAAGAGGGATGGGCTCCGTCGGGCTATCTCGCCGTTGACGCAATACGATGAGATCATCTGTGGTGCCCCAACAACCCTGCACCGGGATACGGAATAGGTAAACGGTAAAATAAATGTTCGATCACACGGGTATCAAACGGGTAGCATTGCGCCGTCGTTGTTCTTTGTTAGAAACCGTCAACCAAACATGTCAACATAATCAACATAGGTTTCTTCAGCTTTTAAGTGATTCTGCCTGGCTGGCTACATATGTAAGTGTCATGCGTACATTTCGCACCAATGGAGCTAGATGGCTGAACGTGTAATCATTTACTCCTTGCTATGTCTAGAAAGATCTTTCTATTCATAAAATCTCCCCTCAGAATGGGTGGGTTTAATTTGCAATGTGGGTTTATGCTAAATTGGTCACTTTGTTTGTGTCCGGCAGCATTAAGGCATGTCTTTTTAAAAATCCGGACTCTTTTAGTGAACACTGCCAAACAAAAGGCGAGATGAGTAACGTATTCATTAATCAATCCTTTTTTCCTAATCTTTATAATTGATCACCCCCTCCCAACACGACATGCTGCCAAAGTGACTAACCAGACCTGTTATTCATAGGATTTTACTTGTCTATTTAGTAACACTAGCAGCACCTCGTAAGGAATGATGCAGTTGAACGTCTACAAATTGTGATCGATTAGATAGAAGATGTATATCATTCGTACATTGTCGGGAAAATGTTTGAAAAATGTCCTTTTCTAAAAAGAAATAAAACATATTTGAAAAACATAGATTTGCATTGTTTTCCTTCGATGTTCTTTTTATAATGACTTTTTAGAAACCATCAACCAAACTGTCAGAATAGGTTTCATCAGTTTTTAAATTGGTCTGGCTGGCTGGTTGGTCGTTTGGCTGGATATGTATATGCCGCGCATACAGGGCTGACAATTTAAACATTTACTCATTGACCTGTCTAGTTTTTTGTTTTGTTTTTTGAAAATTACTCCCAACAGAGGTTTTTAGTTGAGGGTTCAATTTACAATGTAGTTTTATGCTAAATTGGTCCCTAGGTTTGTGTGCATTCGAGCTTTTCATTTTAGATTCATCCTTTTTTTAATGATCACCACCCAACAAAAGGCGAAAAAAGTAATTTATTCATTGATATTTTTCCCAATTTTCCAATTTGTTAAATTGGTTACCCCCAACACGGCATGCTGCTAAAAGACGTGACGGTCTCTATTGAGTGACTAATCAGACCTGTCTATTTATGATTGGTTTGTTATGTTTGCTATTCTGTTAACTTCAGAAAAGCGGGCCCATTTTTCATCAATATGCAAAGAATTACTTCCAATTGTCGACCAATATCTATCAAATGGACGACAGGAAAGCGCACAGTCTGCTTTTATAGTAGTAGCCATGGAGATGATGTGTTTTCACCAGCTATTTATTATCCATATCAAAACATAAGTTTAGGTCCGTCCTATTAAAATGAATCTTCTGACAACAGAACAATCCCAGCAGGTACAATGTGTTAGAGATCGTCAACTAAAACTGTCACCAAAACTGTCAACATAGGTTTCTTCGTTTTTTTAAATGATTATGGCTGGCTGGCTATCTATCTATGTAAGTATGTGTCGCACGTAGAACCAATAGATCTGAACTTTAACATATGTACTCCTTATAATGTCTGGGAAAACTAGTTTTTGTTTTTTTGAAAATTCACCCATCAAAAGAGTTTTTAGTGGGGTTAAATTTATAACCTAAGTGTATGCTACATTGATCCCTTAGTTTATGTCCGGCAGCGTTAACACTTGTTTATTCATTGATCAGCCTTTTTTTCCAATATCACCCCCAACACGGCATTCTGCCAAAAGGCGTTGATCACGTGACGGTTTCTTTCCAGTGACTAACCAGACCTGTATCTTATTTTGCGAAAATGTTGGCACATATTACCTTCTTCTTACGGACGATGGAGCTTTCTGCTCGTCTTTAACATAAAGTTCAACGCCGTTCTGAATTGTTTTAATAAAAACGAATGAAATATATGGAGAATGTCATTCCTTCTAAAAGAGGACGATCAATAATGTACATTGTATTGTAAATCTGAACAAGCATTCATATATTATGAAATGAAGACAGAAGATAGTAGGGATCAGAAATCAGTGGTTGTCATGAATTTAAACCTGGCAATCAAGAGCGTGGCTAAAGATTTGGGGGTTGGCTCCTTGAGGGGCACCTCCAGCATTCAGCGAGATTTGTCAGTAGAAATGCAGTAGGTGAACTACTATTTATATAGTTTTGGGATGCCCCTCCACTGGGGATCCGGGGTCGTTTTCAAATAGCCCACACCAACCGTCCTCAGCTACGTGTAATGAAATACACTCTGGTTGTGTGTGTTCGTGTGTACGCACGTTTTGGGGAGATGGTACGTGACCAAAAAGCCGTAGCATGTTTCCCAGGCTAGAACATAGGTCAAACGGGGAATACGTCCGACCAATCAGCTTTGCCGGGGTTTTGTTTTAGGACGTCGATTTAAAATCGGGCGGCAGTTTAGAATCAGTTAGTGAGCGCGACGGGTTGAACCAGCAGAGGGCTTGGCTCCTACGCACCTTATGGGTGAGGGAGGGAGAGGAGGAAGAAGCCTTGATTTCTTTAACTACTACCGTCACTGTTAGTGATTCAGCAAAGTGACCACTCGTCTAGAATTTTAACTGAAGCAGAATTCGATGCCTCAAAGTGATCCGCGAAACGGCCCGGAATCGAAGCTATCGACGGGAATAAATCGAACCCATGTTTTCAATTGAAATCAACGAATTTTGTCGTCTATCTCTCCCGCCACGTGGGCGAGCCTTTTCTCCGGTATGGACACAATCGTATTTCCCACCACATAACTTTCGCTCCTGTAAATGTACAACTCAACGATGAGACGTCTCTCACATCGGCGTGAAGAAATACCGGCATTATCCAACATAGTCGTTTTGACGCGTGTGACCAGGATTCGAATAACCTATTCGAAATGCTTTCGAACCTATGCTGCAATAGATTTAATTATTTTTATTTTTCCTGTTCTATCCTAAAACGACTAGAATCTGATCGTCATCATCAGAGGCCAAATCTTCAGCACGTTCCTCAGTCTGATCATTGACTCCAACAGAACTATAATTTCTACCTTCATTCTCTATCAAATACCAACTTTATCACATTTCTCCCCGTGAAATACTGGACCATTCCCAGTGCTGACATGATTATAAGCACAACCGTTATTTTCATATTTTACTGGTTTCTATAGAATTCTAGCCAGTGAATGGCATTAGCTTTACAATAAACTAGTATTCTGGTCTCGTCTGCGAACTTGTTATGTTAACATTTCCAGGGCACATGTCGACTGTTGTTTCCTTTTTAGAAACCATCAACCAAACGTGTCCCCAGAACTATCAACATAGGTTTCTTCAGTTCTTTTTTAAAATTCTGGCTGGCTGGCTGGCTGGCTAGCTGGCTGGCTGGCTATCTATGTGTGTATGTGTCGCGCGTACAGGCCGCACCAATGGAGCTAGAAGGATGGCAATTTAAACATTTGTTCCTTATATCTAGAAAAAAACATTTCTGTTTTTCTTTTAAATCCTGCATCCCAATTCACAATGTAAGTTAATTGGTTTCTTATTTAGTGTCTGGCTGCGTTCACACTTGTTTCTTTGAAAATTCGGACATTTTAGTGATCTTACAAAAGGCGAGATAAGTAACTTATTCATTGATCACCTCCTTTTCCAATTTCTTTAAATTGATCACCCCCAACACGGCATGCCGTCAAAAGATGTTGGTCACGTGATGGTTTCTACTGATTAACTAATCAGACCTGTTTCCTTTTCTTTTCAAATCTTCTTCACCTAACTGATATCTGACCTCCGCATATGGTGTATTTAATATCATCGGAAAGCAGGAAACCCTTCCCCTATTTCGTTGTGTTAGTGTTCCTTCCAATTAATACTGATAGCCGTGTCTGTGATTCGGGTTCTATGATATAATCATGTTGTTAGATATGAAATGTCTTTTTTAAATAGTCAGATGTAGGATAACATTAAACAGAAAGAAATGGTAAATATGACCCATTTGAAGCAATATTTTCCCCACGATCCTCTAATGCCATCTCTATAGAATTATTCACGTTTAGTGGTCACAAATCAAGTAAAAGCACGAATTATGACATCCCTATTATTGAATCTTTTCTTACGGATATGAAGTTCAAAATGCTTGAAAAAATGATAATGTGTAAGAGAAATGTCCGGTGACTATCAACGATGCTGTAAAACATAATATCCTGATTATTTAAGCTTAGATCAGGCACTCTCATGGAGTATATCATTCAGTCCATGTGGGACCCATTGTTTTCCAATTTTTAAACCTTACTTATTTCCTTGAGATGGCGTAATATGGTCGCTGTTGGGGTTCTGAAGTCTCCAGGAAGTGCTCGAACCGTTGTTCGTGGTTCGTTGGCCACTGCTGTCATAAATCATCATTAAGAACAGGTGTGGGTCTCCCTCAAGGTTTATTATTGGTATCCATTTTTCCAGACTTGAAACTCTTGAATCAATGCTGAACATTCTGGACTGTATTAGTGATAACTCTAAATGCTGTGTTGACGTTATCAGCAGATTGAGCAACATTGTTTTCTAATTTGAAATCGTACTTGAAAAGTATTCTAACTTCAGGGCTGTACACCATTGCCGTGAAGGGCTTAAAAACTTCTAATAATAACGGATTATATTTCTATTTACATTGAATCTGCAAAAAATGCAATTTCATTAGTAAATCTTTCAATTTCAGCATTCTTTTCTATAATGTAAAAATCGACATTTCATGTGTAAAAACTTAATAAATACACTTGCCTCGGTAAATATCGATTTCTGGTAGATTCCTAGTTCTGATAGATTCCTAGTTTCCGTGCGTAAAAGGAAAACAGATTTAATACATTTAGCAGGCGTGTGCGTAAAGTATTAAAGGTTTCTATGAATATAAAATTGTTTTTAACTATTTCATTTGTGCGCCGTTTTTAACATCGAGTGTGTGAGTGTGTGAAACGTTAAAGCTTTGTATCGAAGTTCTTTTTTCCTGGTGTCGCTGAAAATGGGAGATAATCCTTAGTTAATGTTAAGGCTAACAGGAGTTATCTCTATTTCTTTCATGGAAACTAAAAATCAACCCGAGATTCCTTCTTTGTTTTAGAGAATGTTATAAAGAACGCCGAACATATGTTAATTCATTCATGAGTTGCGTTGCTTTTGAGTTGGCCCTGAACACAAATCTTCGAAGAGAACATTTACAATGAGAATAAATCAAGAACATAAAAACAAATTAGAAACCGTTAACCAAAACTGTCAACATAGGTTTATTCAGTGTTTAAGTTGGTCTGGCTGGCTGGCTATCTATGTATGTCTCACGCGTACAGGCCGCACCGGCTAAAGGGCCGAAAATTTAAAATGTTACTCATTATGTCTAGAAAAAAACATTTTTTTAAAAATCACCCTTAGTTTTTTAGTTTGTATGGGGCGGGGTCAATTTGCAATGTACGTTTATGCTAAATTGGTCGCTTAGTTTGTGTCCGACAGTGTTCACGCTTGATACTTTGTTTTAAAATTCGGACTTTTTTTAGTGATCAACGCCCAACAAAATAAGAGAGAAGTAACTTATTCACTGATCACCCCTTTTTCCAATGTATACCTCCCAACACGGCATGCTGCCAAAAGGCGTTGGTTTCTAGTGAGTGACTAACCAGACCTGTTATCTTTCTAGTTTTCGCATCTGAAATGAGGTTTGAATCCCAAAGGCAATGACTCTTCAAAGCGAGACTTCTGGAAATCTGTATCTTCACAGAAAGACGATAAGGCCATGTAAAACACAAAAGCTGTATTAAACTATACATATCACTCAAGAAAAGAAAATTGACCGAAGGTCTGATTAGTCACTCAATAGAAACCGTCACGTGACCAACGTTTTTTGGCAGCATTGGTGATCAATGAAAGAAATTTGGAAAAAGGGGTGATCAATCAATAAGTTACTTCTCTTGTCTTTTGTTGGATCACTGAAAAGTCCGAATTTTCAAAAAGCAAGCGTGAACGCTGCCTGACACAAGGGAGCAATTCAGTATAAACTTACATTTTAAAAACTTATTTTAGGGAAACCTTTTAAAAAAGGTGTTTTCTCGGCATGAAAATGAGCAAATACTTAAATGTTCAGCCCTTATAGCTCCATTGATACGGCCTCTATGCGCAACCGATAGATAGATAGATAGATAGATAGATAGATAGATAGATAGATAGATAGATAGATAGATATGAACAGGCTAAGATAGCTAGTCGGACAGTCAGAAAGATAGATAAATATATAGATAGATACATAGATAGATAGATTTTCGTTGATGGTTTCTAATATCGCCCATCGTACCATGTAGCTGCCTGCCCTTTTTAACCATGCTGTAGGAAATGCAACCTTGTTTAGTGTCACCAACATGTCCTCTTGGACCTCTTTGTCGATTTTCCAGCAATTGCTGACTCCCAAGTTTCAATTGTTTGGGACAGAAAAACCAAAACACTTATAAAACCATGACCTTGTACCTTAAAGCACGGACTTATGAATCACCCCCGTATGTTTCTTCTTTTGCAAGGTGTCAGCATACGATGAGATAATAAACTTTAAATTAGTTTTTGAAGGTCTAATTTTCGAGGCTGGCGACTACATCTGTCCACTTGGCTTGGGTTTTATGGACTTTGGCAAATCGCCCGGGTATGGTGAGTGGATTCGACACCGAGGTGTATTAAGGTGGGCCTGTCGGGGATGAAGAGCGAGGCTTCGATTAGGAGATTTTGGTTCAAAGAAAGTGTCTGCTCTGCCTTTGATATGGGTCGTCTCAGAAGTGCTAAGTAAAGGCGTTCAAGCGAGAAAGCTAACTCATAAATTGGCCAGAGTTACTGATAATCGGTTTTGGTCACAAGAAAAATCGATGATCCGATCGATAGATGCAATAGTTTGCTAGATTCAGTTCTCCCAGCAATTTCTCTCCATCAATGTTGGGAGAATTCCAGATGTCCAGATTTTATTAGTATTTTTCAAATAATTAGAGAACTGATTAACTTTAACTGTGCAACGCAATTTCTGTTATTGGGTAGTGAGTGTTATTTTCTGATTGCGTATGTGTAAAAAGTATAGAAAATGTCTATTATTCCCTTCAAACTTTGCTTTTGTTACCAGGATAGCGATTTTTATATGTAATTGTTTTTCTCATTTTATGTGATTAAAAGTGGGCAGATTTTCACGTTGTCCAAGTAAACATAAGTTTTAAAGGAATAATTGACATTTTTAGACATCGGAAAATAACACTTACTACCCAGGAACAAAAATAAACTTTTAAGAAAAGTTGCACAGTATAATTTGACCCGTCTTTGGGAATGAAATATAATAGGAATACAGCCATTAAAATGTAACAATTATTTCCATTTGTAACAAGATAAATCGCAGGGATTGTCTTTTCCTTGTGACATCTGTACAGTGTATCGCTAAGTAACACTGACGGGGCTGATAATATATATATATATAAAAACATTTATTAGTTGAGAACCTATATTTGT
>VCCN01000279.1:668033-678174 GCA_006491835.1 Architeuthis dux | reverse complement strand
GAAGACCAAGGAACTCTCCAAAAAGGTCAGGGACAAAGTTGTCGAGAAGCATAGATTAGAGTTGGATCATAGAAAGAATCCCAAACTTGGAACATCCCACGGATCACTAATAAATTCATTATTACAACATTGAAAGACAATGGCACAACAAACCAAGAGATGCCACTCACGAAAAACACTGATCTAGTAAGGAGGGAATTAATCAGAGAGGCAACAATGCAGAGAGGTAACATAACATTTTTAAACAATCCATTTTCATTACAAGTTGTATTGCAACAAAATAGGAATAATGCCAAGGGGTTCGAATACTTTTGCGTGCAACTTTGGTTTAACACTTAAAGTAGTTCTATGGTGAGGTGCACCAATCTCCACAGTGAAACATTTCAGCTCCTTTAGGATTATGTTTGGTCTCTATGTTGCCTCTCTGATTAAAGCCAACTAGTTTGATTAATTATTGAATGCTGACAAGTGAACACCCGGCAGAACCGATGATCACTGATCAAAACATAGTGATTAGGAACAACACAAAATAGAAAGAATATTTGGAATATTTTAGAGCGGAAGCGAATCAATTCTCATTTGAAATTTGTTAGATGGTGTGTTTTTATCATTGCATGTGCTTTGTTCAGACTAATTTCATAGTATTTGTGTTTTTACACAACGGTTCGGCCGTGCACCCTCCGGCCTCCTCCGGCTGTTTTGTTGTGTTTTATAATGTTGTCGAATCTTGTTTCTTGGAGAACATCAGGTGCATCCCCTCTCTTAAATTTCATGTCCGTTGCCTGCATCTCTGCTCGTTCGTACTCAGAATTGCCCCCCCCCCCTGCTGACATCTGCACTGACCATGTGATCTCCCGCTGAACTTTGCACACGCTCTCATCTCTCGGGCCACACTTATGGAATCCCAAGTTCATAGGTTTTTCTTTCTTGGTTGATGATGATGCTGCCATTCAATAGGAGTATGGCGGCTCCTAGGGGAGCACACTGACATGGAGAAGCCTGTGCGGGAGAAAAGTGGCCGGATGCACAGTCCGGTCCTAGCTTGGCAAGATGTCCTGTTAATCGGCGGCAGAGCATAGGCTGAGACGGTCGCAGAACAATCTTGTTGCTGCATACGGCACCTGGTATTCCCAGACGATCACCCATCTGAGTAATGGCCAGGCTCGACGTCGCTTAACTTTGCAGATCTTACGAGAACCGGTGTATCCAACGCGATTTGGCCGTATACCAGCCATATAATCAATTATTAAATGGCTGACTGTATTAGAGCAAATACAATCACCTATACTTGACTTGGTAGTAACGATTTAACATCCAAGCTCTGGGTATAAATTGTCTAACATCTATCTCATCATTATGTTGGACCTAAGTCGAAAGGTTAAACCCGAATATAATTGAAACACCCGCTGAAATTATATTGACTGAAGTCAACTTCAATGGTTGTAGGATTTCCACTTCCAGATGACACATCACTTTTAATCATATTGATCTATACCTTTTCCCAAGCAAATTACAAAAACAAGGCATGCAAATTAAGAATATGACAAGCAGATATATATTCAAATTAAAAAAATAAGGGGTTCAAATTTTTTAAAAAAGGGCAAACAAATTTATAAGATAAGAAAATTAAAAAGTACGGCAAGCAAATAAAACATGCACATTTGTAAAAATAGGGCAAGCAAATTAAAAATGAGGCAAATTAAAAATAAGGCAAGCACATTTCTAAAAATAAGGCAAGCATGTGTAAAAATAGCAAATTAAAAATCCGGCAAGCAAATTTTTAAGAATAAGGCAAGCAAATTAAAAATATAGCAATCAAATTTGTAAAAATACTGCAAGCAAATTAAAAATAAGGCGAGCAAATTTGTAAAAATAAGGCAGGCAAATTACAAATAAGGCAAGCAAATTTGTAAAAATAAGGCAAGCAAATTAAAAATATGACAAGCAAATCTTTAAAAATACGCCATGCAAATTAAAAATACGACAAGCAAATTAAAAACTACGACAAGCCTAATTAGAAAGTACGTCATGCTAATTAAAAAATTCAACAAGCCAATTTAAATTTAAGGCAAGTAAATTACAAAATTCTACGAGCAAATTAAAAAAATGCAACCTGCAAATTGAAAAGAAAAGCGAACTAAATCGATGAACACCTTATTGGACAGGTGGTCGTAATGTTTTGGCTCATCTGTGTATAAAGTGATCGATGAATCGACACGATGGATCATTAATCAGGTTGACGAGGAGCCTGTTTTCATTCTATTGTTGCGGTATTAATATGATCAATACTCCGTTCTTACAGGCAAGATTACGAGTCCAGATTATTGATAACTTTGATTACATTTCTTGGACACGAGAGCAATAATCAAATCTTCTCCTTCGCCCCAAAGACTCGTCCCTTCACAGTAAACTCACACTTGCTCTTAGATCAGCTTTAAATAATAACAGCCGAACAGAAGAAATCGGTGGCCGCGCATGATAAGTGCCCAACGGACCGTTTTTAAACGTTGACATTTAGTTACTTTTAGAGCTACAATGCTCATTATTTTTATTTTGAAGCTTGAACACTGCCTTATGATTCATAGAGTGTTCAAGCTTTAAAAGAAACTAAGCATTGTAGATCTAAAAATAACGAAATATCAACTTTTTTAAATGGTTCGTTGGCTACTTATCATGCGCTGCCACTGAAATGTTCCTTATAGCATTTCGGGATAGTTGACGCTGCTTCTATCGATAGAATTTCTCGAGTAGAGCGAACTAAATTGAAGACCTTTCTTACTAATTGAGTTAATTGCCGAAGCTGAGGCTGGCGATCAAGAAAGCAACGAACTTTCAATAAAGTTGGCTAACAATTAGCTTCGGGCAGAAAGGGTTATATTAATATGGCCGGTTTGAAATGTCTTCCTGCAAAGGAGAAAGGACAATATTAACTTTTGTGACCTGCCTGCCATTTTGGCCATCGGGTAGGTAGAGCAGGTAAGAGGTGATGAGTTCAATTAAAATTCCTTCCTACACTCTCCCGCCATCGTTTCTCTCTCTCTCTCTCTCTCTCTCTCTCTCTCTCTGTCTCTCTCTTGTTCTCTCATGCTATCTCTCAGGCGCTCTCACTCTCACGCTCTTGCTCTCTCGCTTTCGTGTTCTCTCTCTCTCTCTCTCTCTCTCTCTCTCTCTCTCTCTCTCTCTCTCGCTCTCTCTCTCTCTCTCTCTCTTGCACTCGCTCTCGCTATTTAATATTTACAGCAAACAACGGAAGCTGTGCATTCAATACATTTTGTTGGTCACTCTGATTACTCTGCTTCATCTGATAACAACACAGAAGAAAACATTAATTGCAGTTTAATCACTAAACAAAACAGGTCTGGTTAGTCACCCAATAGAAACCGTCACGTTACCAACGTCTTTTGGCAGCATGGAAAAAAGGTTGTTCGATGAATAAGTTACTTGTCTCGGTGGTGATCAATAAAGTTCGAATTTTCAAAGAAACAAGCGTTTCAAACTAAGGGACCAATTTAGCATAAACTTACATTGTAGGTTTAACCACCACTTAAAACCTGTTTATTTTTCTAGACATAATTAGGAGTAAATGTTTAAATTTTCAGCCTTCTAGCTCCGTTGGTGCGGCCTGTACGCGTTACACATACATAGATAGCCAGACAGCCAGCCAGACCCACTTAAAAAAGGCAGTTTTGGATGACTTTTCCTAAAAAGAAATGAGAAATATGGGTGGAGAGAGAGAGGGAGAGGGGTAAGATAAAGAAGGGATGACTGAGTAAATGTGAGAAACAGAGGAAAAAAGATTGATTGATTGTTTTGTTTAACGGCACATCGACCCTTGGTGGGTCATTTAGTGCCGAATTCGATTTCTTTTTGAATACACAATTCATGTAGACGAATTATTGTGGACAAATTATAGTAGACAGACTATTGCGGACAAATTATTGTAGGCATATTTTTTTAGACAGTTTGTTGTCAAGGTATGTATATCGAATCTGTTTTTATATTTTTGAGTATAGTTTCAAAGGTAATTTTTTTTAAAATAGAGTCGTGCGACTTTGGTGAAAGGTTATTTTCTTTTTAAATAGAGTCGTGCGACTTTGGTGAAAGATTATTTTCTTTTTAAATAGAGTCTTGCGACTTGGGTTAAAGGTTATTTTCTTGTTAAATAGAGTCTTGTGACTTAGGTGAAAGGTTATTTTCTTGTTAAATAGTTTTGCAACTTTGGTGAAAGGTTATCTTCTTTAAACTAGAGTCTTGCGACTTTGGTAAAAGGTTATTTTCTTTTTAAATAGTCTTGCGACTTGGGTGAAAGGTTCTTTTTTAAACTAAAGTCTTGCGACTTTGTGGAAAGGTTATTTTCTTTTTAAATAGAGTATTGCGACTCCGGGGAAAGGTTATTTTCTTTTTAGATAGAGTCTTGCGACTTTGGTGAAAGGTTATTTTCCTTTTAAATAGAGTCTTGCGACTTTGATGAAAGGTTATTTTCTTTTTAAATTGTGTCGTGTGACTTTGGTGAAAGGTTATTTTCTTTTTAAATTGTGTCGTGTGACTTTGGTGAAAGGTTATTTTCTTTTTAAATAAAGTCTTGCGACTTTGGTGAATGGTTATTTTTTAAAAAAATACTCTTGCGACTTTGGTGAAAGGTTATTTTCTTTTTAAATAGAGTCTTGTGACTTAGGTGAAATGTTATTTTCTTGTTAAATAGTCTTGCGACTTTGGTGAAAGGTCATCTTTTTAAAACTAGAGTCTTGCGACTTTGGTGAAAGGTTATTTTCTTTTTAAATAGTCTTGCGACTTTGGTGAAAAAACAGGTGGCCCCGGTTTTGGTGGGGGTGTCTTACCCCTCTGCAGGGTATGCAGTCGGTGTATTCTAGGCTCCAGCCGATAGGCCCGGAAGAAGAAAAGAGAAATAAGGGTAAAAAGAAGGAAGGAGGGAAGAGGAAGAAAGCGTAACAGATAAGAGAATGTAAGGAGAGGAAGAAAGGATGGTCATGTATGTTTATTTATTTGTACTCTGTCACGGAAAGAGACGCCATTCATCTGTATTATCATTAAAGAGGTTTCCATATGATGATGTAGTGAAAACAGAATTTAATGTTCTGAGGACGTAGGGAAAATGCCGAATTTAAAGAACAATACAAAAAATTAAAACAAAGAATAATAAGAAAAGATCCGTTTGTGCTCTATAGAAGAATATTCACCAAGCTCACTGAAATGCAAATCTGTATTATCTACGTATAGTGGGGTCGCTTAGCCAAATAATTGTGGATTCTGCGATAAAAGCATATACTTTGGTACACTTATAGCCAAAGACATTTAAAAAATGGATATTGAGCCATCATAAATATGCAATATGTCAATATTTAAAAATGCCTGCCAGTGACAACTGTTTGTGGATCAATTTTCCTATCTGCAATGAATATAATATGATACTGAGGACATACGTAGTTGAATATTTTTCCATACATAGTTTTGAAGAATTGTCATTTGGATAATACATGCTAGTCATTGAAAATTCAAGATGGCAGCCATGAATGGTATGAAGTTGCGTAAACTAGCCTGATATGGATGATCTCGGTGTCCAATCAGACATTTTTTTTTATGCAGAATTCGAATTTGGGACTTTAGAATTGTCCAGAAGCTTCCTTCTATCTCAGGATTCAAGACTCGTAATAAGTGATCACAATAGCTGCCCAAAGCTAGGTTCTATCGCAGGGAGGTTTATTCGCCCCCCCCCCTTCACAGTAACAGAGGGATGTGCAGTCTAAGGCAGCGTTTTTCCATTGCCTAACACAACCGTTCTTACATTTGCAGGAGATAAATTCAGAGTTGGAATGGCCTGCATCTGGTAGGCATGTCAAGAAGAATTCCTAGTACCTATCAGATGAATTTGACCAGCCACATCTACACGGAGAAGGTAGTTCTGGTGTGGACACTAGCATCTGACCCAACACATCACCTCCTTGGTACAGCATTTGTTGGAGCTGAATAAACTTTCCTGCGATAGGCATTAGCTTTGCGCAGTTATTTTGAGTCCCGAATCGTGAGATAGAAGGAAGCTTCTGGGCAATTCTAAAGTTCCAAATTCGATTTCTGCATCATAAAAAATGTATGATTTGACACTGAGATCATCCATATCAGACTAGTCTACGTAACTTTATTGCAATTACAATCTTCATACAAACCATGGTTGTCATCTTGAATTTTCGATAACTTGCATGTATTATCCAAATGGCAATTCCCAAGAACTATGTATGGTAAAATATTCAACTAAGTATGCCCTCAATATCATATTATATCCATCGCTGATAAGATAGTTGATCCGAAAACAGTTGTCACTGGCATTAATTTTAAATGGCTGCCATGGGCGACATATTGAAAATGTATGATTGCCCAATATCCAAATTCTTTTTTAATGCCTTTGGCTATAAGTGTACGAAATGATCTGCTTATCTCACAAAATGCACAATGGGCTTGAGATTTTCGGCTAAGCGACCCACTAGTATATATAATGCAAAGTGTCTCCATATATTTCCATACCCATGTATCCATATATATTTCCTATAAGCCGGCATTGTTGGCGGCACGGGTAAACTCGTAGAAAAATAATTCAAGAGGAATTCCATGAGAAAGAAGCTGAAACTTGTGATGGAAATAAAAGAAAGACTTGAAAGCGTCATAATTAGGGACAATGCGGGTAAATGATAAGGAAATGAAAAGGGAAGAACATATGTTCGGTGTCAGGGCCTGGCATCAAAATGAGGGCTGCAAATCGAAGGGCGGGCCGAAGAAGTCATCGACTGTCGAGAACGCAACGGCTTCCCAGAAAGTTAATTGCTGATGAGAGAAAGATCAAACGGACCAGATTCGAAAGACGAAAGAAACGTTTGGCCTTGTGCCACCATTTTCTTTTTTTTTCGTTGTCGACGTTTTTGCTGCTTGTGTTTTTGAATGCTGCAGATAGAAACATCTAACGGAAATTGGTATCGCGCTAAATTACAAGGAAGGTAACGCTAGAAAATTGTAGATATCTAAATCTTTACACACACACACACACACACACACACACATGTACACTGATGAGTCAAAACATTATGACCAGCGATATGTGGCAAAGATGGCAGCTACTGTCTCGTAACAACTGTCAGGGTCAAAGGTTTATATACCTTTGACCCTGACAGTTGTTACGAGACAGTAGCTGCCATCTTTGCCACATCGCAGTTAAGCTGCCATCTTTGCCCACATCGCAGTAGCTGCCATCTTTGCCCACATCGCAGTTAAGCCGGAGTTGCTACAATTATGGGAAAGAAGAAATATTTAAGTTTCTCTGATAAAGGTCGAATTGTTATGGCCAGAAGACTATGTAAGAACATTTCCGAAACTACAGGGCCTGTGAGATACTCATGTTCAGTTGTGGTGAGTACCTATCAGCAGTGATCCGATGAGGGGGAAATCACCAACCACCGTCAAGGCATTGGCCATAGGTATTTGTGAATTTCATTTCTGACGTAGTAAAAATGCTGAATTTAAAGAACAATAATATAAAAACAAAAACATAGAATAATAATAATCATAGTATTGATGGTCACGTTGATAAGGTTAAAGTATATTCATAAATATACGTGGTTTCTTTATAAATTACCAACTAATCTCCTGGATTGGCTCTTTGAGAGAAACACACATACAAGTAAATGACCAGAAACTTCCATTTATATATCTGATATACACAACCGTATCTCTTGCGTTTCTCGCCTTTTCTGAAGAGTGTGAAAACCGACAAGCCAGCCGAAAAAAAGGAATTAATACCGAGATTTATATTTCCATGTTTGGAAGCAGGTCTGCAATTAATAGCAATAAAATAAGTACAACGACCTGCAAACTCTTTAATTATTAGCTTGTGCGTCGAGCAAATTGGCCAAATGAAGACATTAATTAAACATCTATGTAAATGAGCTGAGGTGACTCTGTACTCATTAATTTGTTTCCGGCCAAGATTCATTTTTTGTGCTGGTTGTCCGATTTGACAGATCAATTTGCTATGCTGTTATTACGTGAATTGGTGTTATATATATACACACACATACATACACACACGCACATGCAAACACGTAGACAGTCACACACACACACGCTAACGGATACACACAGATACATAAATACTTATGTCTCTGTGTGTGTAATATGTGTGTGCATGTTTGCGACGTAATGCATGTTTCATTTGCGTAATGCATGAAAGAAAAGGAGAGACAGAAAGAAAAAGAAAAGAGCAAAATGAAAAAGAACGACTGCAAATTAAGAAAGAAAGAAAGAAAGGAAAAGAAAGAGAGAAAGTAAAGGAAGAGGGCAACATAAGAAAGAGAGACTGCAAATAAAGGGGAAGGAAGGAAGGAAAGAAAGAAAGAAAGAAAGAAAGAAAGAAAGGAAAAGAAAGGGAGAAAGTAAAGGAAGAGGGCAAAAGAAGAAAGAGAGACTGCAAATAAAGGGGTAGGAAAGAACGAAAGAAATAACGAAAGAAAGAAAGAAAGAAAGAAAGAAAGAAAGAAAGAAAGAAAAGAAGACAAAAGATACAAGTAAGAAAAGCGACAAAGAAAGAAAGAAATGAAAGGAAGGGGCAAAAGAAGAAAGAAAGACTGCAAATAAAAGGAACAGGAAAGAAAGAAATATAGAAACACACAAATAAACAAATAAAGGGGGGAAAAGAAAAGGAAAGGAAACAAATGCAGAAAGAAAAGGAAAGAAAGCAAAAGAAAAAAGGAAGAAAGAAAGACTACCCTCTCCTTCTTCATTCACTTCTTTCTTTTTCTGCTCTTAGAAATAATTCTACTGTGTTTTATTATCCGCACGTCATCCATTTTGTTTCATTCTGTTCCCATTCCTTCCACTGAGCTTTCCTTTTTTTACCTGCAATGAATGTCTATGAAAGTTAAAATAACTTTCTTTCAGATCAAACTGAAAAACGTTGAAAGTGTTCAGAAGAACGAAATAGGAAGCGAGAGAGTGGGTTAAGAAAGAGAACGTTTGTTCTTTTTACGTCACACTACGTCATATTATTCTATTTTAAATCTATTCTCGAAATTAAAAAAAGTCACGTAAGAAAGTGTTCATAATTTAAGAAGCTAAGACATTCTTTAACATGTCTCATATTGTAAGCGTAAAGTTATAGGGGACACAAATAGATACACACTTCTTGGATACAAAAGAAAATGTAGAAACTTGAGAAAACCAGTCAGTGTCTTTTTTAAAATCTCGTAACAGTTTTACGTTATTATTTGTTTTTAATGAATTACAAACAAATATTTTATTACAGATACCAATGTTGCCAAATGCTGTCAAACATTGTTTAAACAACGTCGCGGGTTTTGAACATAGTTTTTTTCTTGTTTTTTTTTCTATAGTCTCTCTACGCCCATTCTCTTTTCATTTTATATCAATTTTTATCTCTTAATTTGTTTTATCTCCATTTTTATATTCTCGTGATGCATCTTTTAGAGCAACCATTTTTCTTCCCCACGTTGTGTTTATGTGTTTTTGTCATCCTTATCTTTTCCTTTCCTTTTTAGCCCCTGACATTTCTTTCATAATCCTTCATTTATTGTTCATTCCCCCAAGAGTTCCTGCTTCCAACTTCTTGATGATTTATGCTAAATCCCCAAATAAACGTTGTATGCACACACAGGACGAAGGCGAGTCTTTTCCTCGCGGACCGATTGTGTCTCAACCAGTTTATTCGAACGTATTAAATACAATCTCCCAATCAAAAAGGACGATTGTGCAATAAATAAAATGCTGGCAAAAACTCGAACACCGGACAATATAAAACCATGAAATAAACGAAAAGGCAAGCAATATTATCTATCTATGGTATATTGCTTGCACGAGTTACGTCAATCTTAAACAAAAGATAACGAATTCATTCGCCCAAATGGAGTTGGTTTTTGTTCTGCAAATGCAGCGAATATAAGAAATTACTCTTCGGTAATGATTTACATTAGGGATCTAAATGGACAGAGTGTTCCCGACAAGAATTTCATTATAGCCACCATATTAGCTATGATAATGGAAAACGCGATGCATGATGGGAACGAATCAAAAGCATCGCTTAAGACATCGCACTTTTTACTTTCTTTTTGTGTATTTATTTATT
>VCCN01000279.1:618257-629534 GCA_006491835.1 Architeuthis dux | reverse complement strand
TCTTTGGTTGAGGAACAACAACATCTGTATGGAAGAATCTTTGCTGTAGACTCAAACGGATCAATGTTTTATAGCGAAACATTCCTGCTGTTCTATTAACAGACACCAAAGTTGTACCATGACTTGGGGATATTTTGTACCCAAAAAAGGATTTCATAGTTCTCATTGATTGATAGTACATGAAAGTTTATGGAAGTTTATGTAGGCATATACTACTAAAATGAAAAACTTTAAAGTAATTAAAAAAAACAAGCTGTGTCCATAGCTTTGTGTGGCCATTGTTTCATTTCTTTTTATTTGCCTTGTCCTGCAAGACGAAAAACAAGTCTGGTTGCTGCGGGGTCAAACTCCACTCCAACTTCTATTCCGACTGAACGTTTGCAACTTTTATATGGTAAGTAGAAAATTATAAAAATATATAGTTTGTTCAAATGGTTCTTCGGACGATTGAACTCCTTCTTGCTATTTGTGTTGTAAACATGACGTTTCAGCCGATCCATTCTTCGGCCTTCTTCATGTATAACATCCGAGTATGATGGGTTAAACAGAAGATAACCCTTATAGCACATGGTCCGGGTGTTTCTGTGTCTTTGTCTTGTGGGGTTTAGATTTGTTGAGAAGTGGAAGCCACATCGGGTTGAAATCCACACTTGTCTGGCTAATGCATTTAGTCAACATTTTGATGCGAGCTGCCTCTTTGATTTTTCTCTGCTTCCAACATCGTTCTATATCAATAATCTGGACTTCCTCCCAGAGAGGAAGATGGTCGCCGTTATTTCTCCAGGGGCAGCTCACATCACACTCGGATCTTATACCTGAAGAAGGCCGAAGAAAGGATAGGCCGAAACGTCGTGTTTACAACACAACTAACAAGAAGGGGTCGAATCGTCCGAAGAACTATTTGAATATTAATGACCGTTCTCAAAACTATGGAACATATATTTTGTTGTATCTGTATACATTTTTGTGAATATCTAAGACTTGTCAATTTAGCTCAGTCGGTAAGACAGCCTCCGGGCAATCCGTTGTTTGTGAGTTCAAATCAATGTAGGGGAATGTTAATTTTACATATCGGTTTACAACCCTAGTTTTTGTGAGGGTTATTCTTGTTGTTCTCGGTGTTCCTGTCACGGTAGGAAAATAAAGACAACTCTAGACATTGTACGGGGGTTTGTCAAAACTCCAGACTTTGTACTTTGCCTTCCAAAATGTTTGCCCACCCCTGATCTACGTCAAAATAATTTTGCCAACTGGATTTATTTCTGTCTATCAATCCTTCATTTATTTGTTCCTATCTGATATTCTGTCTTTCTCTTTTATTTTTATCCTTCTTCCTTTGTTCTCTCTTTTGATATCGTAGATATAAAGCAAACTGTGGAAACGCGGGTTTTATTTAATGGGTAACTATTATACGTTGATTTACTCGGACTAGTGTCCTCATCTTGGTTGTTATAGTCACATCTATAACAACGAAGATAGGGACACTAGTCCGAGTAGATCAGTGTATAATAATGATAATCCATTGTCTCAAACATTCAGACAAAGATAATCGGTAATTGTCTATAACTTTGAGAAGAGTCATTAACATTCTAACGTTTGTTTGGACAATCTAATCTCTTCCTCCCATCTTTGATGTTGTTAACAACGTTTCTGTTCTTTGCTTTGCACCACCGCAGAAATAGACCTATATTAGAGACTCTCTTTCCTTACGTATATTACATATTACATCTGATGAAGGCTGTAGAATGAATCGGCCGAAACGGTGTGTTGCCATCAAAGATTGGAAGAAGAGATTGGATTGTCCGAAGAAAAGTTGGTATATAATGGGTAACTATCTTAACAATTCAATTTAATATTAGCTGGCTAAGAACTTTTCAGTCAATCTTTGAAAAGAGCAGTTTCCGTCAACTGGAAACGGGACGTAGATATGCGAATTGATCGTGTGCGTGGTGCGTGTGTCCCGTCATTATTCAACAAACTATTTTGATTTCATCCTTAAATCTACCGGAGATCAACCGATTGCCTGTGTCAGTTATCTTAGCATCACAGTCAGCTTCCCCTCAACGTCACCTTTCCTCCCTCGGTCTGTGAGACACGCAAACTTCCTGAAAACCTTCATTGGAAAACCGATTGCATAATAACAGTTATTATGCGACCAAGAAGGGAAAGAGCTTTCTTCAAGATCAAGTAACTCAAGTATTTGAGACATCCGAGAGTTATGAAATTGCTACGACGTAAGAGGAGAAAGCCAGACTCAAAGTGCAAGGGAGGGGATATTTTGGTTTGTCTACCATTGAGGAGATCGGACGCCTTCAGAAGGAGATTATTGGTTCTCCGTTAAAGTTGAAAGCTTGGGAGGCAATGCGAGACAGTGGATAGACGAAAAACCATTGAGTTCATTTTTAGATTGTCCTTTACCGACCGGATATTAATGCGATCAGATCTGGACGGCTATTCTGAAAATACTACTAGACACATGCTTTCGTCAAAAATGACGGCATATCCATTATAATATTTTACAATGGTTGAACTAACTTCTTTTTTTAAAAACTTTTACCCAGTGCCTGAAACGGTTTTAATAGGCCCCCAAAAGGCTGTATATGTGTGCAAAACTCACATCTGGTTTCCTCTATTTTTAGGGATTTAAGTTTGATTTTAAATATATGTAGTATATTTTTAGACTATATTTCAGATTATTTTCTGAAGAACATTTTATAGATTAGTTTGCCTAAATTTTGGATCAGAAAAATGAAAACGTGTTGGCAACCATGGTCCTGTCCAGCAATACCATAGAGCAGACAATATACCTTTAGTATTTGTCCTGTCCAGCAGTCCCATGGAACAGACAATATACATTTAGTATTTGTCCTGTCCGGCAGTACCATGGAACAGACAATAGACATTTAGTATTTGTCCTGTCCGGCATTACCATAGAACAGACAATAGACATTTAGTATGTGTCCTGTCCGGCAGTACCATAGAACAGACAATAGACATTTAGTATTTGTCCTGTCCGGCAGTACCATAGAACAGACAATAGACATTTAGTATTTGTCCTGTCCAGCAGTCCCATGGAACAGACAATATACATTTAGTATTTCTCCTGTCCGGCAGTACCATGGAACAGACAATAGACATTTAGTATTTCTCCTGTCCGGCAGTACCATGGAACAGACAATAGACATTTAGTATTTTTCCTGTCCGGCAGTACCATAGAACAGACAATAGACATTTAGTATGTGTCCTGTCCGGCAGTACCATGGAACAGACAATAGACATTTAGTATTTGTTAGTAATTTCATTTAATCTAATGTTACATTTTTACTGAGATGGATGTGGTTGACTCTTTCCAATAAGTACTTGAATTCTAGGCAGAGTTGCTTAATTTCGGTAAGACTGAAATTTGATATGGTACGTCTTTATTAACAGCTTGGCAACAGTTTTATCTGAACTCATTCATCAGATTATTTGAATTTTAAAATTGGTAGCAGGTCAACATCTTTAAGATGTCAATGTTTATCATCATTTCAGCCAATGCGTTTTTCAACCTTCCTCGTTGTCTAAAATTCTTAGATGAATCATTGTCATTATTCTACGAGTTATTTGAATTATTATTCCTCACCCTTATTGTTTTATCACTACATTTCAGCCAATGTGTTCTGCAACCTTCCTCGTTGTCTAACATTTTGAGTCATTATCATAATTTCACGAGTTATTCGGACTGTTATTCTCATTCATTCTATTTGTAATCACTATCTTTCGGCTGATTCGTGCCAGTATCGGTATTCCATGCTATTCAACAGAGACACTTTCATGTCAGGCTTTCATCCACACATACACTAATTAGCAATATAAATATGTCTTCTGTTACGCTAAGGACGTTCCTGACGTAGTAAAATGCAATTGTATGTTCTGATGATGTAATAGAAATGCTGAATTTAAAGAACAATAAAAATATATATATATCAAAAGTAATAAAAACAAAAACAAAAAATAATAATAATTCGTTTGTGGTCAACAGAACGTCATTCTCCAAACTCACTGCATTGCGCATTTTTATTATCCACGTATATAAAATGCAATGTGTACATTCATATATTTTATATATGCCGCCAGTTTATTAATAAATACCTTCGTAGTTACTTTCAATTAATTAAATCTACCCTGAATACCTGGTCTAGAAGCACATATCGGGTGAAGGTTTGCCGCTCCATCAAGTTCAGTTTGACATGCGAAATGGTCAAATCTAAATATTTTTAAAGAATCAATCGCATGGATCAACCAGGGTTTTATTTATTTTTGTTAGATGAAGTATTATAAATCATTATTATTAATGTTATGACTACTTTATACTGTAATGAATACACTCTGGTTGTGTGTGTTCGCACGTCCATATCAATTACCGGGACTAGAGAATAGGTCAAACGGCCGACGAAGTCAGAACAAAATAAAATGCGTTCAACCAACCAGGGTGGTTTAAGGATGGACGGGTTTTTTCAAATCGGCCGGCAGTTTATAATCAGTAGAATCCGAATCCAAGAAGCGATAGGTCGGACCAGCAGAGGGCTTGGCTCCCCTGCCCGTTAGGGAGTGGGTGAAAGAAGCCTTGATTTTTTAATTACTACCATCACTGATTCAGCAATGTGACCACTCGTTTAGAGTGTTAATTGAAGCAGAATTCGATGCCTCATAGTGATCCGCGAACCGGCCCGGAATCGAAGCTATCGACGGGAATAAAGCGAACCCAGATTTCCAATTGAAAATACTGAATGTTATCGTCTTTCTCTCCCCAGCCACGTGGGAGAGCCTTTTCTCCGAGTTTATCCCCCCCCCCCGAACAGAATGTTCGCTCCCGCGTAAATGCAGCCCTGGGGCGAGACGACTCTCTCACACCAGTGGCAGAAGACATACTACCGACATTATCCTACAATACTTAATATTTTTAGTTGCTTTTTACCGCAACTTTTACTCAGGCCGGTTCCCCTTCGGCAGTGAGTAAACAGCATTGATCAGAAATAAAGAAATAATATTAGGTGGGACTCGAAACTCATATCACCCACGGGATGTTAGTTCGACCAATCGGGAGTATACCGAGCTTCCCGTGGGGGATGTAGTCTTATTTCCGATTAACACTGTTTACTTACTGACGAAAGGGAACCGCCTGGGTAAAAAACAACTAAATATATTAAAATGGTGGATAGATAAGAAAGCATAGATAGAGAGAGCGTGGGCGAAGAAAGATACATTTGTTTTCGTTTTTACGTCACAATACGTCATATAATTCGTTTTTAAAATCAATTCTCGATATTAAGAAAATGTGACGTAATAAAAAGACTTTTGTAATTTAAGAACCTTTTTTTAAACATCTCATATTTTAAGCGTAGAGTTGTGACCTATAACTTATGGAGAACACAAATAGATACACACTTTTTGGATACAAACGAAAATATAGCAATACGTAGTCTTAAAAAGAATTAATAATAAAAACTCTATTTTTTTGGGGGGGGGCAGAAGTAAATCCTTATAAAAGCCTGAGGATCTGATCTGATTTCTACACCTATGCACTTTCACCTGACAAATCATTTGGAACTTATTGCTTTGATGTTATAATATATGGGGAAAATCATTAAAATAATTTAAGTTATTATTTATAAAGTATGGCAAGCCGATGGGTGATGTGGCGAGGCGGGGCCGGAAAGAGATTTCTTTTTATTTCACGTGAATTTATTGTATAGCGGGATGGATGTCCTGGACTTGGCGAGAAAGCAAAGAAGGACTCGAAAAACTGGTTGTAAACATATGACATATTTTTATTTCATAGCATACATTTCGTCGGCCGGAGAATGAAGAGTGGGAGAGAGATAAGGGTGCCGAGAGACCGTTCCCAGCAGGGACACCGGTCTCGTGCCTTCCAGCTTGGGTTAGGCGATCTGCTTCTCTGCCTGAGTTCTCTGAGTTTTCTCCGTCTCTTCGGCTTCCTCTTCGGCTCTGTGCTTTATATGGTTTTCGAACGCCGACATTGGTGTCGTTTCCGGTTTCCACATCCTGTTTTTTGGACACCTACGCATATGCTAAGGTGACCGGGTCACTTCCACTTCCGCACAGGTAGTATATCATAACAAATTTATCTAAATGAAGTACTTTCAATTATTGATAACGATGTGTAATTTGTTCATGCTCTGTGATTATTGTAATGTTTATTTTAATGTATTTTTTAATGTTTATGAGACAATATGTTATAATGAGATGCCCATGGAGGCATTATATATAAATAAATAAATTATTTTGAAATCTCAATCGATTCACATTCCTGCTCTTCTTTTGTTTTTCTATGGAAAAAACTAATTATTCTTCAATCTGCTTCAAAAAGAACAAAGATCGATCAGAAATAAAAACTTCAATTTCTGAAGTGCCAATACTTTTTATTTATTTGTTTAATTTCATGGTGGAGTGATACGTCGGATCCGATAAATATCCCCCCCTCTCTCTCTCTCTCCCTCTCTCTCTCTCTCTCTCTCTCTCTCTCTCTCTATCTGCACTTCAAATTCAATGATAGAAGATACAGGTCAGATTAGTCATTCAATAGAAACCGTCATGTGACCAACGTCTTTTGGCAGCATGCTGTGTTGGCGGTGATCAATTGAAAAATTGGGAAAAGTGGTGATCAATGAATAGGTTACTTCAGTCGATCTTTGTCAGATCACTAAAAAGTCCTAATTTTCAGAAAACAAGCGTGAATGCTGTTGGATAAAAATTAACATGAATTTACATTGTCAATTTGAACTCCACCCACAAAAAACGTTTTTCCTAGAGATATTAAGGTGTAAAGTCGGTGCGGCCTGTACGCGTGACAAATACATGCATACACAGCCAGCCAGTAAGCCATCAGCCAGCCAGCCAGTCAGCCAGCGAGAATCACTTAAAAACAGTTCTGTTGATGGTTTCTACTAGATAGATAGAAACCAAATAGTGATTAATTCCAAATTGACATTTGTGAATTTCAGAGGTTTTTTTACGATCTCGGGAAAATGTCCGTTCATGTAGGCTTAACATAACATAACATAAAATGAACAAAGTCATTATTCCGCTTACACGCGGCCTCCCCACCCTCTCTCTCTCTCTCTCTCTCTCTCTCTCTCTCTCTCTCTGTATCTATCTATCTATCTATCTATCTCTCTCTCTCTCTCTCTCTGAACTATACCAAAGTACCTACTGTTCTGGGTGGAAATCAAATAGTGTTTGAATTAATTTGTCTTTAAAAAGTGATATTTGTGACTTTTAATGTTTTTTACGAACTCGAAGCACCGTACAACAGAAAAATAATGAACACCAAAAATATGCATTTTTTTTACATGAATTTACATTGCAAATTGGACCCCACCTAAAGATATATTACAATTAAAAATGAATTTGCTTTCCCAGGGTCACATCAGTACACACGGAAAAGTTAATGAGTTTTTGTAAATTTGACAGTTTTTTTACAGAAATCGAGACAGTGGGAGTGGAAAACAAAGTGTGTGTGTGTGTGTGTGTGTGTGTGTGTGTGTGTGTGTTTAGATATAGTTTGATGATGTCTACGTTTGGTTCTTAAATAGATAAGAGGTTAATGTGTGCGTGGGGAATTGTGTGTTTTTGTATGGTGTTACTGTGTGGGTGTTGGTAATGTAATGCGTACGTGTGTGTGCTTGTGTGTATGTTTCCTCTTAAAGAGTCTAGCGTGTATCATCCAATCCCGCGTGTTGTGTGAATGTCATTATTTTTTATTTTGATGTGGTGTCGTTTTAAAATCAATTTATTTAGGGGGGTCGCTAGGTGAATCAATCCCAACCTTTGAATATTGTTTTATATTCGTATATGAGAGCATCTTCGATGCATCTTTGTTTGGTGGCATTGTCTATGTTTTTGATTAAACAGGCTTTCTGTGGGTTGAGTTATGGTTGTGTTTATGTATGTGTCCTACCGGGGCGTTTAAATTATCATCAGGCTTTAGGGCACTACGGTGTTCATATTTTTGCGGGGTCTGGCTGTCTCTCCCACGTAAGCCACGTGCAGTCATTACGTAAACACCAGCCTCAGAGAGGGGGTTGCTGTGTGGTTTGTTGATTAGGTCCCTAATGGTTGACCCTTATCCGATTTCCCCATAACTTTCTTTCTCGCCTCTCCACAGCCAATTATTTTCAGCTCTCATTTATCCATTTTCCATCACCATATTAAATTTTCAAAAATTTCAAAATCGATTCAATTCGTTGGCTGCTGCAGGGTCAAACTCCACTGCAACTGTATTCCAACTGAAGATGCAACTTTTAAAATAAAGCCTATGCGTATATGTATGATACATTTTCGTTAATATCTAAGACTTAGCTCAATCAGTAAGAGAGCCGACTACCGATCACTTGGTCGTGAGTTCAAATCACGGTAGGGCAATTGGGATTTTACATATCGCTTTACACCCCTAATTTTGATGAGGATTGTTCTTGTTCTTGTTCTTGTTACGGTAGGAAAACAAAGTCAACTCCTGACTTTGTCCTGGTGTTTGACAACATTCATTATCGTAAATATTAAATCTACAACCCTCATCGGATTAATTTTAGGAAATAAACAAAAGCCATGCTAAGGAGTAATATAAGTAGTAAATTAGTTTTCTTACGCTGGCTACGGCATTAGCGGCCTCTCCCCTAGTTCTCGCCTAGTTCTTCGAGGTGTGCGATATGTGTAAGAGTCTTAGAGGCGACAAACGCCCTCGGCACCATTTCCCTATTTTACCCATAGCTGGGGAAGAGGAGACAGATTCATGCCTTTCCCAGGGGCACTAGTGCCAGTCTCAGTCGCTGGTCCATTTTCCGCGCTGCTAACCGATCAGCATCGGCATTTCCTAAGGGGTAGGTATGTATGGAGATAATAAAATAAATAGTTGTTTTTTTTTAAATGTAATACAGTATGAAATGAAGAACCATTACATATCACAAACTGTCTACCTTTGTTTTTAGTGATTTCGATATTCGGCATTCTAAACTATTCGGCTTTCTAATCATTCGGTCTTACGTCATTTGGTCTCATGGCGTACGGGCTAGTGTAATTCGGGATTATGAACCAGATGCCCTTTAGGAAGATTCTGTCATGCCAATCTTCTAAGTGGGAAGAACCTAGAAAATCAGCATTCATAAGCTGGCTTTATATCTGGCCTTGAGCACCAACCACGAGCGCTAGTGGAGAATACGCAACTACCTCAGCCACGAAACACACCCGAATTCTCAATCTTTATCGGTGGCTTTTTTACATAGCAGGAGTTTTTCATATTTCTCCTTCATATAAGTAGTAATTAGTGCATTTACGCTGGCTACGGCTTCAGCAGTCTCTGCTTTGGCTCCACATATCACATTACTTCTTAGCCCGTTTGCGATATGTGAATTAGACTTAGTGGCAACATGCACCCGGGGTAGCGTCACTCACTTCATCCTGTGCTATTTTACCCATAGCCTTGGGGAGAGATGGATTCATGCTTTTCCCAAGGGTATTAGAGTAAAGTGAACACAAACTGTCTTAGCCGGAGTTTGAACTCGGCTCGCCGTGTCCATTCTCTGAGCCGTTATCCGCTCCTTCATATAAGCTATTATTACTGAGTTCGATCCTTACTCGACCCCAAGAACTTGTGCGTTTGTCTATTTAAGCGATTTTTTACTGACTTTCTGAGATGGGGAATTGTCAGGTATACCTCGATTAGTGGCGATTAATTTCTTTCAAAATGCTCGTACAGTTCAAAACCGCACTGTTCAAGGTCATCATAATATAATGTGTTTTTCCCCAGCTTATACTTAGTTACATTAATTTGTACAGCAATATATCAACCGTACTACATCAAAACCCGCACTAATCAAAACTGCACTATTCAAGGTATTCCTGTAGACAGATTTACTCGCATTATTGTTCTTACTTTTAATTGTTTCGGTAGTTGTACCCTCCGGATGTCTGTCGTAGTTGGTAACCTCCTGGGAATTTCGAACCGAACCCTTTATCTACAGACTCAAGTGGCTGTCAGCAGGATGGACAACATGCGGATACCCAAAGCAGCTTCTGTTTGGAGAGCTCATTAATGCCCAACGATCCAGAGGCAGACCAAAGCCCAGGTATAAAGATGTGTGCAAAGACACAATGCAACATCTAAAGATCAACCACAAGTCCTGGGAAGAACTTGCATTCAGGCTGACTCACCTGGAGAAACACGGTGCAGGCAGGAGCCACCTTATATGAAAACCACCTCCGATCAGAATGGGAGCAGAAACGCTATCGCGGAAAACAGGTGACGTGCACTCAAGACCATGTGTGTGTGTGTCGCTACTGCAGCCGTCTTTGCATATCGAATATGGGCCGAATCAACTATGAGAGGTGCTGTAGAAAGAAACTGTAAATCCTTTTTTAAAGGGGGGTGGTTGAGGTGAGGTAAGGTAAAAGAGAAAATGACAGATTCGAAGTTGCTGAGACCAACCAGATTGTTAATCACCGATACACACAACAGACCGGCTTGAACACTGTTGCTGGGTTTAGGTTATTCATGTGTTCTGACATTTATATGTTTCTATGTATCTATCTATGTATCTGGACTTTGACCAACCCTAACCGTTAATAGTAGAAACTTGAAATTTTGCACAAATACACTCCCTTCAATGAGTAGGGAATATGTTGTTCTTTTTGTGTTTTGACCCCCACCAATATGTTTTTAGTGAGGGATTCAATTTACAATGTGAGTTTATGCCAAATAGGGCATTCACGCTTGTTTTGTTTTTGCAAATCATGAAATTATGGTTCAAAACTTACTGATAGCAGTTTCATGGAGGTAACTTAATTTAACCACCACCACTGCTTAATTAAAACGAGCTAAAAAGAAGCATGCATGGGTGATAGTGATTCATAATTCCCCATGACATGCTATTTATTCAGGTGTGCATGCCAGAGGATATCTCGTATCAGTTAATTCTTCCAAGTTAATTTGGATTCGCGATGTCGCTTGTCTGCCTCTTTCACTGAACTATATTATATAACCTTTTCATTGTGTCCCACCAGGGGATTGAACATACGTCAACAAGGTACAACGGGCGAAACGTTATCACAATAACAGCCAAGATGAGGAATCAAATCCGAGTAAATCAGTATATAATAGTTCAAGCAAGTTTCTATCTATTAGAAACCGTCAACCAAAACTGTCACCAAAACTGTCAACATAGGCTTCTACAGTTTTCAGGTGAGACTGGCTGACTGGCTGTCTATCTATCTATCTATCTA
>VCCN01000279.1:453125-473767 GCA_006491835.1 Architeuthis dux | reverse complement strand
TTTCTATTTACAAGAGCGCTCAATTTGAATTGCTCCGAAGAGTTAAGTGTAAATAGCTAAATTCCCTACCTATAGTGCACGACCTCTAAATTGAGGGGGCATACATGTGTATAAGTGTACAGTAAAATCAAGATTGAAATAGCTTACTATACATGTGTAAACGTGAAATATACTTATTCACGCACATATTAAGAGTATATATATATAGAGAGAGGGGAGGGGAGAGAGCGGCGGTATAGATAGATAGATAGATAGATAGATAGATAGATAGATAGATAGATAGATAGATAGATAGATATTTTCAATTTTGTTGTTACTGATGAGTTTCACACAGCCATTGCTCTCTGATCGCAGACCGCAATGGCTGCGTGAAACAGTAACAACAAAATTACAAATATCTACCTATCTATTTATGCTCTATTTGTTTAAATATTGGGCACTATCAACACATATATATATATATCATTGTGAATAATACGCACATATATATATATATATAAGTGAGAATTCGAATAAATAAACTTGACGCACATAGACATGTATATTTTATGTAAATAAGAGAATGTATACTCGTATGTGCATGCATGTGTGTAAGAGTGCGTGTGTGTGTGTGTGTGTGTTTGTGTATGGGTTTTGTTTATGCGTGTATGTGTATGTTTGTGTGCATGTCCGTCTGAGTGTATGAGCGTGTTCGTGCGTGTGTGTCTATCTGTCTGTGTGTGTGTGTGTATGTGTGTGTGTGTGTGTGTGTGTGTGTGTGTGTGTGTGTAAATATTTTGATTCTATCTCGAATGTTTATCTGTTCGCTAAAAATAGTTGTTCGTCGCGTCTTTGTATTTTCTTTTTTTAAAAAAAGAAAACGTTTTCAGAAATCTTTGTCCGAAATGAATCTCAAAGGTTCTTTTTTTCAAGTTAAACACAGTTTGTTATCAGGAAATCTTCAGAGCGATTTTCTCTTTTCTGCCGAGTTGTATCTTTGAATTTCAAACAAACAGAACAAATATACACACAAACAAGCACCCTTCTCTTCATTGCTCACAGAATCTTACATCTTCAAACAAATACGTGTATATATATATATATAGAGAGAGAGAGACAGAGACAGAGACAGAGACAGAGACAGAGATACACACACATATATGTATTGACAAACCAACTCATATATACACTGATGAGCCAAAACATTATGGCCAGCGACACGTGGCAAGACTGGCAGCTACAGTCTCGTAACAACTACACATGTCAGTGTCAGAGGTATATAAGGAGTAAGCCGGTCCCGAGTACTTCATTTGAGAGACTTAGAAACTGTTATGGGCAGAAAGCTTGGTCAGAGCATTTCCGAAATGGCACGGCTTGTTGGATGCTTACATCCAGTTGTGGTCAGTACCTATCGGTAGTGTTTCAAGGAGGGAGAAATCACCAACTGCCGACAAGGCATCTGGGTGGTCAAGACTTATCAATGCGAGAAGTGAATGGAAGCTTTCCCGCCAACTGTGAGTTCATTTTTTCAATCTCCTTTATCGATTCTGAACAAGATTTTAGAAGGATAGAAACAATGAAAACTTGCTTTTTTCATTTGACAATGTAATTCTACAAAAAAAACATTTTCCAGAAATAGAGTATTCAGAACCTCAAAACATGACTGAATGCACGCCGTGTTAAGAAAATTGTCATTCTTGCTTAGTTCCTGTTTTTAACTCTCAAAACCAAGCGATTAGAAGCAAAATGTCTGTTTGTTCAAATACTTATGACAGGTACTGTATATACATTATATATATATATTTTGGTAGCAATCGTTCATGTATGCATGTCTGGTTAAATACGACGGACAACAAACATCTTGTTAATAACTACTACCCACCATCACTTCCAAAACCACCCATATATGCGCGAGAACCTTTCTGTATCATCTACTCATTCCCTGATGATGTTCTGTTAAGAACGAAACGTTGAAATAAATACATCATCTGTACCACATATTGTCGGATTCACCAAAATCTATATTCCATTTCATATATATATATATGAAATCAAATGATGGATAATTTTATATCCGACAGAATAGGATAATTATAATGACATTTATCACACCGGCGCTGGTCAAATATAGGCTTTCAACTAATAAATGTCATTATAATTATCATTATTCCAGACGTAATTTTCTTTCGATTGAGAACTGTATACAATACTATAGAGATACAAAAGCTCACAAATCTTTTTAGTGTTCATAAAAAATCATCAAACTCAAAGAAATCCTTAGAATGTTCTCTACTGTGAGATTTTTCTCAGCTCTTATTGCTATTGTTATATATATTTATAAATTCACAGTAGACAATGTTAGCGTATACTTAATCATTATGCATTAGGAGATTAGGTTGTATCAAAGGTATTTTCATTTTTTTACAGACCATTACTCCGTAGCTTATTCCGTGTACATCTCTAAAGACTCTCTATGACTCAACTATGTTATTAATATTAGTATTGTATGATATCATTATCAATACTAATCAGCTGTACTTTTTGCTTCCGATGTAATAATGGCGGATATTGAGATTCTGTCAATTTTGAGGCATTATTTTAACCTGGGCCTCAAAGCAACTAAAGCAGCTTACAGAGTACTGGAAGTGAAAGAAAATGAAACAATATCTGTATGTACTGCCCAAACATGTTGTATGCGTTTTAAAGGTGACGTCATGTTCCTTCAAATGAAGCTCAGGAGTGGACAATCATCAGTTGTCGATTATGATGGTTTGAAACACAACGTAGAGGAGAAACCGACCACCAAGCACTCGAAAACCTTCAGACGAGCTAGGATAATCGAAAGATACGATTTGTAGTGCATTACATCAGCTCGAGATCTCGCGAGGTTCCCTCCATTTTGTGTTTGGTCTTTTCCTACTGCGTTTACTGTCCCGTGGGCACCAATCTGTTAGTCTTTTCCCGCACCTATTGGCATCTCTTCTTGCTAGGTGACCAGCCTATCTCCATTTTTGCTGCTTAATTATTTGTATAATATCTTTCACACTGGTCTTCTCTCTGATCCATGTTGATCTTTTTCTATCTCAGAGTTATCCCTAGCCTAGCTCTTTCCATGGATCGGTGCTATGCTATGTTGGTTTTCAGCTCGTTTGGTTAACTCTATCATAGATATGTATTTATAGGGAAAGACATAGTGATAAGTAGGGTTCAATACTATCCGCAATTTTGGCATCCGCGGGGAGGGGGTCTTGGAATATGCCTTTATGTTGAACCTCTTTCTTTTTTATCCTTCTCTTATTCCAGTTATATGATTAAAAAACAAAAATACTTTTGATACACCCAATATCTAAATATGGAAGCGAAAAACTTTTCGATACGCACAGTAAAGTGTAAAAATCTTGACTATTTTTCCCGACCAATATCGGTCAATCAACTAGTATTCATAATAGAAAATCTTAATACTTTGCACTAAAGTCTGACTAAGCGCAACAATTTCCCTAATGTGAAGCGGTCTACTTCCTCTGAGCATCGAGAGGGGATATTGAATCATATTTTAATCCACTGTTAGTCCGAGTTGAACGGAACAGCAGCCTTGCGTTTCGGCTATGAATTATGCCATCCTTCCGCCCGGCTCTATGAACCGAGTACCAAACAAAGGCACATGTTTTCCACGCTCTGTTATTTTCTGAGCGTGAGACACTGTAAAGTAGATAGGGATTATTTTCTGCTGCGGAAGCATTCTCAAAATTGTAGCGACGGCTTTCTATCTTTCCCCTCCCATTACTTTCTTCTTTGGTATATAATTCGGTTACATTTACTTTTTTTCTATATTTCATCAGACCTGTAACATCTCCCACATACTTTTTGCAGATAAAATAAGGAAATAAGAATGGAACCAAATATGAACATTAGAATAAACCATTGTGAAATGAATTATGCAATTATTAGCCGTTATTACGTCTGAATTACACCAACATTGCATTTGGTTCGGTTACCACTTAACTGCACCTCAACAGTTTCCTTTGGTATGGGTTTGCTTATATATGTTAATTGTGAAATCAAGTGATGGATAATCCGGCGTCGGTGCAGTCGCTCACACAGACGCCGAGCAAATATAGGCTCTCACTAATAAGTGTCATTATAATTATCATATTCTGTCGATTGGATATAAAATTATCCATCATTTGATTTCATACTGTCGACATAAGAGAGCCGCATTATATTCGTGCCTAAAATTGGAACGTGTGAATGGAGAAGCCGACCAAGTGTAGGATAAAAGACTCCTGTCTATCATCTGATCTTCGTTAGTTCAGTCGGTAGAACAGCACCGCGTATAGGTGGCTTCCAAGGTGGACGCGGGTTCGATCCCCGCACGAAGTTCGTTTCTTTGTTCACATTTACGATTTGGGCCGCTCGTTTAGCAGTCGCTCATACCGACGCCGGGCAAATATAGGCTCTCACTAATAAGTGTCATTATAATTATCATATGTTAATTGTGCAACTATAACTGATGCTTCTTGTGTTTGTTTTTTGGCGTTTTTGAAATCAAATGATGGATACAAAATTTTTAACCGACAGAATATGATATTATAATGACATTTATTATCATATTCTGTCGGATATGAAAATTATCCATCATTTAATTTCATACCGTCGACATCGAGTGCCACATTATATTCATGCCTAAAATACGAACGTGAGAATGTGGAAGCCAACAAAGTGTAGGATTAAAAGACTCCTGCCTACCATGAGACCTTCGTTAGCTCAGTCGGTAGAGCAGTACCTGCGTATAAGGTAGCTTCTAGGGTGGACGCGGGTTCGATCAGGCACGGAGTTCGTTTCTTTATTCACATTTACGATTTAGGCCGCTCGTTTAGCAGTCGCTCACACCGGCGCTGGACAAATATAGGCTCTCACTTTCTTTACTTTCCTATGTAACAAAAACAACAAGAACAATCCTCACCAAAAATAGGGGAGTAAACCGATATGTAAACTCCCCATTCCCCTACCGTGATTTGAACTCATGACCGCTAGCCTGGTGTGTTACCACCAGCGTTAAATTGACAAGTCTTACATACATCCAGAATGTATAGTAGAATTACGCAAGGACGTAGAGGTAGTAGCAGAGTTTGACTCTGGGGCATCCAGGCTTGTCTTTTTATCTCTTTCTTTCATTCTTCTCACTGATATTTCAGTCTTTTTGCCAGCCGCATGTCCCCTGAATCCAAATAGCCTTTGGTGAATCTTTCTGTTGGTTACTCATATTTTCGAACCGTATTCTTGGCTGACATCGTTTTAACTCTGCCAGCGAGGTTGGACAGGTATATGTATTCGGTCGCGTCTTTCTGTCTTTCTGTCATTCCGTCTCTCTGACTGTACACACGATACAACTGCGTAAGGGTGGGCAATAGACTACGCAAGAAGTGCTATTGGGGTGGCTCTATGCACAATTACCTCCCCATCATCATAATTATATGTCCACACCACATAATATCGCCAACAATTAATGTCTATCCACACGATATCTCCAAAGGCTCTCAATGCATTTCAATGAAACTTTGTGGGAGGCTGGGCAATAGGCTACGCAAGCGGTGATCAAACCTTGGGGCTGATCCATGCACAATTACCTCCACCCCAATACAATAGCCTTGACAGAGGTATGCGCTCTCAGAATGATATTTAGTTTCTCATATCGAAGGAAATCGTTTTGCTATGACTCATAGAAAGTCGATAAATTTACCTCAATATTCATATGGTGTTTTTTTCTCAGTTGTCCAGATCTGGACCTATCCAAATAGACATCTGTTGTGCTCTAGATCATTTTCGCTTTGTACGCAATACTTTTTAAGCATCCAACTTCAGAAACTCTTGACCTGTGCGACCACTTGAGTTAATGTTGTTGAACGCTCCTCGCCCTGGTCTCTGGTGACAAAGTAGTTTTTGCCCATCGCAACTGGCTCGATTCTAATAGAAACATATTAAAAATAACTTGTGCCACCATATTATGTGTAAACCTATCGGGCGGTTTCCACTGAGTATGTATACGTATATATGTATATTGAACCCATTAAAAGTTTTTTCTCAAAACTTGTTACGTTAAATCATTTCCCTTGGTCCATTGAGTATGCATGCCATATTTGATTGAGCTGCGCCAATGTTTGGGGGGGCACAGTGACAAATATATAATAGACTCTCTTTCTTCATTCTACCCTTCCTTTTTTTTCTTCCCTTTCTTCCCATTCTTTCTTTTTTCTTCCATCATTTCTTTTTTCCTTCCTTTTTTTCTTCATGCCTTCCTCCCTTCCTCCCTTCTCACTTTCTTTTTTCACCCTTCTGTCTTTCCTGTCTCCTTTCCGTCCTGCTTGTCTTCCGTCATGCGTCCTAATCATCATCATTATTATCGCCGTCATCATCATCATCGTCGTCGTCGTCATCGTTGTCGTCGTCATCATCATCATCATCATCCATTCATCTTTCTCTCTTGGATTTCCTTTAGAAAATTCGTACTTTTTTTAGTGATCACTGCCCAACAAAAGGCGAGTGAAGTAACTTATTCATTGACCACCCCTTTTTCCAATTGTTTAATTGATCACCCCCAACACGGAATGCTGTCAAAAGACGTTGGTCACATGACGGTTTCTGTTCAGCTACTAAACAGACCTGGTCTTTCTTTTTTGTTTTCGTTCTCTCTTCACATTGTCCAACATGACTTATTATACTCGAATGGATATTTTCTAAATATAAGCAACTCTCAACCAATTTTAAAACCCCGAAGACAGCGACATCAACCGGCAACGAGCAGCTAACAACAAGAGAAGAAAAGAAAACGATTTTCTGTGAGATTTGGTTTTGAAAAACGTTTAACGTCTGCATAAACCCATCTTCGTTTGGTCGATTGCAACTGAATGGAAAATGAAGACGTTTATTCTATGTTTATGCTCTATAGTCTGCCACTTGAGATATTTATAAGACATGAAGATTATGGTGGCAATAACCCGAGCAGAGACGACGATGCCAAAGGTTTGCTCATAGATAAGTGGTTCTCAAACTGTGTGCAGAAACTATCTCTATACTCTTTTTGTATTTCGAGCCTTGAACGTGTCCAGTTCGGGAATTATGTCTGTCCTGCTCCCACCAAAAAGTTGCCTATCTAGTGGATTATCACTAGATTTTTTTATATCTAAATCTTTTTAACGGCAGATCAAAGGGAAAAGGGGTGATGAGTACGTATATCAGTATGCTGATATAAAAGTTTCGTGCATAAACTACTGAAATATTTTTGTCTAATTCATTTTATTTTTACATTATGTCTGTCCCGCTTCCACCAAAAGATTGCCAATCTATGGACCTTGTTCATATCAGGCACCCCAAACTTTGGCAAATCGAAAAGGGACGCATTTTCCCTTGGCACCGGTGACGTCACTGAGACGTCAGTAGTGTTACCAAGACAAACAAAGTCCACGTGTTGACATCGAAGAAAGAACTAGCCTGAACTTGTGTCGCTAGTCTGTCTCTGAAATGTTCGAAGTTACTTACATTCGATAACAAATAGATAACAAACTTTCGAAGTTACTAGGATACTTTTTTCCGAAATAATTAATATCAATCTTTTTGTGCTTTCAATCCAAGTATTCTTTTCGATTTGCCAAAGCTCGGGGTGCCTGATATGAACAAGATCCCAATGTATTAAAAATGAAACTTTGGCTAAATTGTTACCGTCTTTCACTATCCTGATCACAAAAGCAAAGTTTGTAGGTAATAATAGTAATTTTCTATACTTTTTAGACATAAGCAATTAGGAAATAACACTCACTACCAAGGAACAAACATGGAGTTGCATGGCGTAATAGAAAAGAGGGAATAATACAAATATCGATACTGGTAATAATAATAATAGTGTTGAAGATATAGAAAGAGAGAAGATGGTGATACTACTACTACTAGTATTAGTAGCTGTACTAGTAATACTACTAGTAGTAATAGTCGTAGAAAGAACCATACAATAGTAGTAGTACTAGTACTACTACTACTATTGTATGGTTCTTTGCAGACGGTCTTAGCAACTTCAGGATTTTTAGCTGCTTGCCTGAGTGCTTAGTATGGAGGAAGTATCGTGCCCCAGTTCACCCCCCTCTCCGCGCCTCTCGACTATGTCGAAGTCTCCCAAAGGAAAGTGCTCAATACGTTCGGAGGTCGCCCCAGCTAGTTACGTCACCTGGTATCCGTAGAGGGTCACCCATCTAGGTACTAACAAGACTACACGTTACTTAACTTCGGTGATCGTATGAGAAACGGTGTGCTCAATGCAATGTTGCTGTAACATGGCGATTGTGGTGACGGGTTGCACGCCCTTGATGTTACTTGGAAACCAACCAGAGGTAACTTTGCTCCGTATCCATGAACAGACACTCTCCTGTGTGGTTACTCATTCGGCGGTAAGATGTCATTGAGAGAGCTAGTGTAATGTGTGACTGTCGCATTAAGACGACAATGCGCATGCCCTTTCTTCATGCCAGAGTTTTGGCATAATATCGTATCACACCCTAGATCTGTCACCCCCCCCCCTACAGTCCAGATTTGGTTCCCTGTGACGTTTGACCTCCCAAAGCTAAAGCTAGGAGATTTCAGACTGTGAACGAGAACAGGACGAAGCAGCCAATAGCGATCCCGAAAGATGACTTGGCAGACTGAAAAGTTGTAGGGACCCTAAGATAAGTGTGTGAGGTCCCAAAGGAAGTGCTTCAAAGGTGACTAATGTGCCATTGCCCTAGGTAGGCTTTGTTTCGTTGATATGAAATGGCTGAATATTTTCCGGACAGACCTCATACAAGACTTGCTCAACATCCTGAACGTTTGCTCATACAAATATAAAGTTGGCGATGCACATTAATTATAACAGTTCTTTCTCATTTCTCTTTTTCCCAAAGCTTAAACTGATTCCATGGCCAAATTCTACCAGTGAATTCTTGAGGTTAGCTATCCTTAAATTTTCAAAAAAGCCAACCTTATCAGAAAGTCTTGCTTCCCGATGCAGGATTAATTTGCAACTTAAAAATGAATATTTTGGTATATTGTCACCGTTTTTTAATTATTGTAGTGTCATGCAAATGAGATATGATCAACTGCTGAATAGGTGAGATTCATTTACAATACGATAGGTGGGGTGCAGCCGGAAAGCCAGGGGAGGGTCCCAAGAATTTCTTGGGTAGATCTGAGTATCGACACTTCTAAGTCAATACGATATGTTCATTAATGAAATAGGTTTACTCCACCGTTTACCGGCGATCGAATATCGTGTGCTAAAAGGGTTATAAAAGGATGGTTAAAGGATGAGGGTGGGAGGAAGCAGACTCACGCCGCCCTATAAAATTCAACTCGGAGGCACTCAAGGGCCAGCGCGGCAGGGTTTGGCCCAATACACCCCATGTCTCACTCCCCAATGGAGAGTAAAAGCGATGAAGGACGCTAGTGAGGCTGACAACAAGAAGAAAAATAGGAAGAATATGAAAGAATGTAAATAAAAAGCAATGATGTGAGTATTGGACAAGGAAACGAGAGGTCGGGATGGAAGTGTCATAATGAAACCGAAACCACAACCAAACAGGTATGATTAGTCACGTTATAGAAACTGTCAGGTTACTAACGTCATTTGGCAGCATGCCGTGTTGGGGGTGATAAATTAAACAATTGGAAAAAGAGGTTGATCAATGTATAAGTTGCTTTTCTCGCCTTTTATTGCATCAATAAAGAGTTCGAATTTTCAAAAAACATGCGTAAACGCTGTCGGACACAAACTAAGGGAACAATTTAGCATAAAATTACATTCTAAATTGAATCCCTGCGCCAAAAATAAAATAATCTGTGGTGGAATTTTCAAAAGACAAAAGGCCGTTCTTTCTGCACATAATAAGTAGTCATTTTTTTTAATTGTTCAGCTCTTTAGCTCCATTGGTGCGGCCTGTACGCGTGATACATACATACATAGTTAGCCAGTTAGCTATTAATTATAGAGTAGTCTCCTTTATCTAATTATTTATTCATCTGCAAATGCGTAAAGTCCAGGTACAATCGACCCTTTTAATAGAATGTTCATTCTGGGCGCATCAGATGACTCTTTTCTCACTAACCACTAACTACTCTTTTCTAAATGGCTGACTCTACAGGTCACAGGGTCGTCTAAACTTATATATCTATTTATCTATCTATCTATATCTGTCCCTATATTTCGTCTGTCTAAAATGCTGTCTCATTCAATTCAATAAATCGCTTCTCGATCTCCATGGTCAAAAGTCCCGTAACTCAGTAGAGGGCTTTTCAGTTTCTGTATAAACGTTTTCTCAAATCAAGACTCTTAGCGCCAATCTAGAACGGGAGTCAAATCCGGCCTGCAGCCTTATTTCAGCTGGCTCACCGGCTTCATTAAATATGTGAAATTACAGGAAGTAGTTAAAAATCCAGCTGTTCCCCTAACCTTGTATGATAATTGTTTCATGTTCTATTTGCTTCGGCCCGCAAGACATAAACACATTTCTAATCTGGCCCGCCTCCAGAAGAGTTAGCCGACCTCTGCTCTAACACTTTCTGAGATTTAAACCCAGCTTGAAAATTGCTTGTTTTTTGGGGGGGTCTTTTTATGGAAGAATTGAATTTTAATCGGTTGTGTAGAATTAATTAACCCGTCACCCTGCCGCATTGTACACAGTCTGGGCCTCCCCAGGGATGTATCGCGTGACATTTTCAGCGGTCTTGATTAATGCGGTTTTGGTTAGTGAGAAAAGGTTCATTGTGACCATCCCTTGATATTTACGGTATTAAATTTGATTAGTGTGGTTCAAAAAAGTTTGAAAACGTCGGAACGAAATATTTACCATAAATAATGGCTTCATTCAACTTGAAATAGGACATAAACACTACAACAATCAGCAGCAGGTCTTGTTTATATCCATAGAGTAGACATTTTGGATTATTTTTATAACTTATTACATTAGAGATCAGCTAAGGGAGGTAACTGAGTATGGTTTCACTAAGGGAGACAATTGCCTAATTATTTTCTCCAGCATTCATTATAATTATTTCCATTGATTGTTAACCTTGAATAATGCGGTTTTGATGTATGCGGTGTACATCGAGGATGTATTGACCCCACATATCAAGGAATTACTGCATTCTATATAAAGCATTTTAAACTTCCCCTTTAAGAGTAATTGTAGTCAAAGAATTTACATGTTTGAAACCAATGTTGAGCTATACGTTCGTTGACGGTCCCCTGGCCAAATACTTGATTGATAATGTGAGCAGTTTCCACTGCTGTACGTCCCATTTTGAACTCATACAACAAAATTGCTCGAATTTGCTGCTTTTCCATCTCTGATTTGACAGCCTCAAATAAACCAGAATAAATAGTGGAAAGAAAACGTTCAGCTTAAATAAATAGTAAAATTCACGCTTTAAAATACTATATTCTATGAATATAGTTAAATAATAGTTTATTCCAAAATAAGCATCAAAGTTTAAAATAACAAAAACCGCAATTATTTTTGCACCAACCTAATATATGCCACATAAACATAACGGATCGGAATAAAGAATAAGATCCTGGTGGGACTCAAACTCATGTCCCTCTATGCCGAAGTGGGGTTAGGTATCCGTCCCACCGCTTTTACCATATGAGCTACGGGAATTTGCATGAAGCCAAATCAGACTTTTAAGCTCACACCCTACCCGACCTCTTATTTAGCCGACCTCCGGCATATAGGGAAGTGAGTTCGAGTCTCACCGGGGGCTTATTCTTTATTACGATCCACGCTGTTTATTTACTCACTGTCGAAGGGACTCTAGTGTGAGTGGAGTTGCGATGGAGGGCAACACGAACATATTGGAATGAAGGTAAATAGTAGTATAAAAGAAATTATTATATAGTAGGACGGATACATAGCATCTAATAATGATTTATAATAATCGATCTACTAAAAAATAAAAAACGGAAAAATACACAAAAGAAATTGTTGATAATGATTCACAATACTTCTACTAAAAATAAATAAATCAATTGGTTTATATGGGACACATTCTTAAATTGATTTTGCTCGATTTATTGTAAAATTAGATTAAGTTAATTCAGGTTGATCTTGTTTGTTGGTCAATTTGAACCCGAAACATCGTCGTTCGTTATAAAGTCGTTCCATCTGACGCCAAGTAATTTCCTTGGTTCCTTTGTTTCGTTGCCATAGAGAGCAAAAGGCGGAGAAGACGTTGGAATTGTAAAACCGGATCTTCGTGTTCAGGAAGAACTTCTTTAAAAACGGAATAGCTGAAGAGTTACGAAGACCTTTTTTTTAAAAAAGCAAATTCATTAATAGCACAGGTCTGGTTAGTCACTCAATAGAAACTGTCACGTGACCAACGTCTTTTGGCAGCATGCCGTGTTGGGGGTGATCAATTAAGAAATTGGAAAAAAGGGGGTGATCAATGAATAAATTAGGTCTTTTGTTGGGCAGTGATCACTAAAAAACGTCCAAATTTTAACAAAGAAAAAAGAACAAGCACGAATGATGTCGGACTCAAACTAAGTGAGCGTTTTAGCATAAACTTACATTGTAAATTGAACCCGCTTCACTAAAAACCTATATAGGGAGGGGAGATTTTCAAAAAGAAAAACGTTTTTTTAGACATACTAAAGAGAAAATGTTTAAATTTCCGGCCGTCTAGCTCCATTCGTGTGGCCAGTACAAACATACATAGCCATCCAGACCAACTTAAACACTGAAGAAATCTATGTTGACTGCTTTGGGGACAGTTTCGGTTGATGGTTTCTAATAAGATTGTTTGGGAATCCCATCAGATGTTATGTGCTGTCATGCAAGTCTATTCACTGAACGTATCAATTTCGAAAGATTTTAAATTAGTCGCTGCGGGAAGACTTTCGAGTGCTCTTGTCTTCTGTTTCTAGAGCCAGAGTTATGGCCCTTGGCGAAAATAAGTTCAATCTTGCCTAGAAGAGAAAGATTTGATTTGCTTCCAAAAAAGACAAAGAAAAAGATAGATAGATTCGTTTTGCTCTCCAAGACATCTTCGTGGTGAAGACTTAATGGATTCTTTTGCTGAAATAAGATGATGGATTCTGAATTTTATATAAACTAGGGCAGTGCGAAAGTTTAAAAAGACGTCGGTAGCGATCGATGCAAACTATATTCTAAAGAGCGAAGTCAAGGGAGATAAGCTATAGAAACTATGGAGAATGATCTGTAATCTTTAATTTTTGTATTTATCTTCATTAGATTTCTCGAGAAACGCTGATCCAAACGAATGTGTTTGGGGTGATCAATTAAAAAATTGGAAAAGGGAGTATCACTGAATTTACTACTCTCGTCTCTTTGTTGCATCACAGAATGCTGCCGGACACAAACTAAGGTACTAATTCAGCATAAAATTACATTAAAACCCTATTTTGGGGTGGAGTTTTAAAAAAGAAAAACGTTTTTTCTAGACATAATAAGGAGTAAATGTTTAATTGTTCAGCCCTCTAGCGCCATTGGTGAGGCCTGTACGCGTGACACATAGCCAGAACATATAGCCAACTAGTCAGAATCGTATAAAAACTAGCTTTATCCTCGTTATATTCTTTGAATTTGGTGATATTAAGAAACCTATGTTGACCTATGTTGACAGTTTTGGTTGACGGTCTCTAAGCGAATAGTTAAGTTAGAATAACCCTATTTTGGGGAGGAGTTTCTTTTAAAAAAACAATGTTTTTTCTAGACATAATAGAAATAGTTCACTACAGCCGGTATTTTGCCACCGACGAATATTTTTTTCTTAAGTATTATAAAATGTAGGAGTTAAAGAAACAGTGAAATAGATTAGATATTTAGCTATTTCATGAATTTTAATGAACGTTTCCACTTCGTAGATTGATTCCATTCCATACCACTCGATTTCCCAAATTGCAAAGATGGTTGCACGAATTTCTGCAGATGTTGATTGTTTCTTGAAATGAAAGACTTAATATCACCAAATTCAAAGAATATAACAAGGATACAAAACATTTATATATCTATATCACATCGAATTTTCAGATTTGTTTTCTTCAAATTGTATTTGTTATAATACTACTACCACTACACACACACACACACACACGATGGGTGAGAATTAACTCCCAATTAGTAGTTATATGTAAATATTGCTCTATTTTCGTGACTTTTTTCCTGTGGGGGTGGGCGAAGGGGGCGGTGTACCGCACCAAACCACTATCTCTGGATTAACTAAAGCGCATTCGACATGTTATGGCCAATATACTGCCGGACTTCATGCAAAGGTCTATCGACGCCATACCGAAACGCTTTCAACACAGCAAGCATATTCTACCATTGTATGGTCCAAAGTAAAGCTAGTTTGATTACAATCGTCCAAAAATAATAGAGTTATTACCAATTTCCAAGTTTCTTTTCACCCACTCTGTATATACAGGAATACCTTGAATAGTGCGGTTTTGATTGGTGTAGGTTTTGGTGGAGTACGTTTAAGATAGTGTTGTATAAATTAATGTAACTAAGTATAAGCTGAAAAAAGACATTAAATTATAAGACTTTGAACAGTGCGATTTTGAACAGTACGGATCGAATTAACCGCACTGATCAAGGTAAACCTGTATATATATCGACATTAAAAAATAATAAAAAAGCACAAATAAGCCTCTCACACATGCGCAGATTTGGGCAGGTGCTTTCGTCTAATCACCTTTCCTTTTCAAAGATATTTATCAATTGTTGAAACGAGTGGCCGCGCATGATAAGTGCCCAATGAACCATTTTTTTAAAAGTTGATATTTTCGATATTCTTAGAGCTACAATGCTTCATTTTGTTTATTTTGAAGCTTGAACACTCTGCATTATGATTCATAGCGTGTTCAAGCATCGAAATAAAAAACTGAGCATTGTAGCTCTAAAAATAACGAAAATATCAACTTTAAAAATGGTGCATTGGGAACTTATCATGTATTTTCGAATGCATCCATTGGAGGGTTGGCATGCTCCAAGCTATTAAACGCCCTTTCAATAATTCATAGCAATATATTCAACCTAGATTATGCTTCCTCTATACAAGAGGGGGGGGATGAAAAGTGCCCCTATTAAATGTTATACGTGTGTTTTATTGCGAATTTAAGCAATATGTATACCTTGAATAGTGCGGTTAAACCGTTCCAAAATGTTCCGTACTGTTTAAACCGCATTGTTTAAAGTCTTATTATAATTTAATGTGTTTTTATTTCCAGCTTATACTTGGTTACATTAATTTGCACAGCAATATCTGAATCGTAAACACACACTAATAGAAATCGGTCTATTAAAGGTATTGCTGTATATTCAAGTTTCTGCCTTCTTTATACAAGAGGCGTGGGGGTGGAATACAACGTGCACCTATTAAATTCTATAATTGTATTTTCTATATTTAAGCTATATTACACTATACCCCCCCACCACCATCTTCTTCTCTTGTTTTCTTCCATTCTTCCGTTCTTCTTCTTCTTCTTCTTCTTCTTCTTCTTCTCACTTTCTCCCTTTATTTTGCTTCTAGTACTTCTATATTTTTCTCTTCTTCTTTCTCGTCTTCCTCTTTCGTCCTTTTATACTACTTATATATTTTTTTCTCCTTCTTCTTCCTTTCATTCTCCATTCTACTAGGGTGCTTCCGCTGCAATATAAACCATGGGTGGCCAAACTTGCTTTATATAAGAGCCAAATGCGACAACACATTTACACACATGTCTTTCCATAAATACGAATAAATACATGTACGCAATAATGTCTATTTATGTATGCAGTTTTTAAAACTATTAATGTGTATTAGTCTCAGTAACCATAACATACATTTTATATACCATATGGTTTCAAAATCTTGACTGGTGATTGTTTTAATTATATTAAATCCTAAATTGGGGTTTAATATAGTTAAATATGAACATTAAACATGGGGTCGCATTTCATACCCAACGAATTATAAAGGTTGAACATTTTTCTTATTTACCTTTTATAATATATTAACTGTAATGAGAAAAGGGGGTCAAGCCACCCATTAAAAGACAAAGAGCCGCGGTTTGGCCACCCCTGCAAGGAGAAGAGAAATTAATTAAAATCTATAGTTTCTTTCCTCTACAACCCCCCCCCCCACAAGAAACAAATCAAGAAAATATTATCCATTGATTTTACGCCTTTTTACACGCGTTCAGCTCCTGCCTTTTCCTCACGCACAATTCTAGTTGGTTTTTCATATTAGGCCCAGATCAAATCACAATTAAGCATTTCTTTAAATATCTAGATAACGGAATTTTGTAATTATAAAACCCAAATAATCCCACGTAATCATATATTACACTTAAAAACGTTGATGTTTAAAACTTGTTTTCTTTTTTACATATTTATTTGTAAAAATAATGTTTTACATTTCGACACCTGCCCCCCACTTAAAAGGTGTTTCCATTTGGAACATGCCCCCGCTCAAAGGGTTTTTCCATTTGGAGTCTCCCCCCACTCTGCTCAAAACACTGGATCTGCCCCTGTATATATTTAGTCTTGGTTTCTTTTTTCTCAGCCTCATCGTTTTTCCCTGTGCGTTTGGATTTTTATAAACTTGTTAGAAACCGTCAACAAAAACTGTAAACATAGGTTTCTTCAGTTTCCAAGTTGGTCCGGCTGGCTGTGTATATATGTATCACGCGTACAAGTCGCACCAATCGAGTTAGAGGGCTGAAGATTTAAACATTTACTCCTTATTATGGCTAGAAAAAAAAGCTTTTTCTTTTTTTTTGAAAATAGGTTTTTAGTGGGGGTTCAATTTGCAATGTAAGTTTTTACTTAATCGATTCCTTAGTTCGTGTCCGGCATCATTCACGCTTGTTTTTTTTGAAAATTCGGACTTTTGTGGTGATCACTGCCCAACAAGTGGCGGGAGAAGTAACTTATTCATTGATCACCCTCAATAAGACATGCTGCCAAAATACATTGATCACGTGAGGGTTTCTATTGATTAAATAGTGTAGGTCGATATTTACGAAATGGTGTATCATTGGTTCACATGAGGTCATACACGAACTTGCATATTGATTACTTGGATATCAAACGATATGAATTAAGGGACCGGTTCCAATATCTTTATGTCCCACGAATTATAGGATAAAATGTTTTCCGTTCTGAGATAAGCAATTCCCAGTTAATCCACGGTCAACTATATTGACTAATCCTATATTACAATGCATAAAAGAAAATATTGTTTATAAACGAATCCTCGCACCCAAACTCCACTCCTACTCCTATTCCGACTGAAGATGATTACTGCAACTTTTGTAATGTATATATAATAAATAAAAAATTATAAGATACACTTTCGTAGATGTCAGTTTGACTCAGTCGGTAAGAGAGCCGGCTACCTATCACTTGGTTAAGATTTAAAATCACCATAGGGAAATGTTTTTGTTTTCCCACCGTAACAAGAACAAGAACATCAAGGAAAATCCTCACCTAATTTAGGGGTGTGAACTCTTCACTGTCTGTCTGTCCCGTCTAAACCAAACCGATATATGAAATTAACATTTCCCTAAGGTTATTTGAAAGTGATCGGTAGGCGTCTCTCTTACCGACTGTGCTAAACTGACAAGTCTTACATATCGACGAAAATGTATGTTACAAATACGCAAGGGCTTATTTCATTCTAATAAATAAATACAGTTATACTAAATATATATATATATATATTTATGATTTGTTATTTATTATATATAGGATGTCCTGTAAGAATGTCTTTTCCTATCCATTGTAACTTTGTATTGAAACTGCTCAAACCTCAATACGACATCTCTCAGCCGAGCTAATACAAAGTTACCCCCCTTACAACGGGTACGAAAGAACATACTTACGGGACACCCTGTATAAAATACAAAGGTTGCAGTAATTATTTTCAGTCGGAATAGAAGTAGGATTGGAGTTTGACCCTGCCGCAGCCAGACGGGCTTCTTTATTTAGTCTCTTGATTGCTTGTGGAGAACATCGTGCGAACCAGAAAGAGACAGCTCTCATAGGAGTATAAACGGCTGGTGATGAAGGACTTTGCACGTGTCAGTTTAGTAATCCTTGCGCAAGTTTCAAATTTCAAGTCTGGTCGAGACCAGGATTTTATTCTTACAAGTTTTTATGACTACCCCCCTGGCAGGATGCAAGTCCTCCGAATGGATACTCCCACACTAATCACACAGCTTAGAGTGCACTCAAACTTCTGCGCCCTTCGCCCTTCGTATTGTAGACAATGTTACAAAAAGAGACCATAAAGTCTCTCAAACATTCATTGACAAAAGTCAGGCACACTGAAGGAAATATTTAACACAAAATCACATTCACACAGTCTCAAAGGCAATTAAAGAAAAGAAAAAAGAATTATACCAATGTAAATGTGAGGCAGACGTGCTATCCATTACACTATCTGAACGTGCTGCAAACCAGAAAGCCCAAGTCTATACAAGCATATAAAGAACAGCATTGGAATGTTGGTTTTAAAACCAAAATAAATCAAGAGAGTGACGTCCCCTGCCTGCAGCGAGCTGGAGTCAGAAAAGGTTTAAGTCATCAGCCAGTTTAAAAGCCCGTAGGAATTTAAGACCCGTCTTCTTCTAAATGATTCAATGACACGCGAAATGGGCGAAGTTACAACGAAAGAATGCTTCTCCATATGATTTCAGTACTTTTGTTATTCAAGATGTGCTGCATTGTTTGAGTCACTTTGTCAGCAATGAAGGCGGATATATAGGTTGATATTCGCAACAAATGGCGGAGGGCCACGTAAGGCTGCATGTCAGTAATTTGTCTGCACGAAAAGATAGGAAATTGTACAGGACAATTCGATTATTTGATTGATCTTATTTTCTCGCTTTTCTTCCTAGACTCACTTGCGTGGTTGCAACAGCTTATTCTATTCCAGAGATGGAAATGGCTTTTAAGAACTAGGTAGGGGAAACTGGGGCACAGTGGATTAGAAAAAAATAGTTGTAGCTGGATATTAATATATTTGGATAAAAAGAAAGAAAGATAAAATCTGTTGGCTGTTATATGAAGATAAAAAAGTCGTATCTCTGTGTTAGCAGCTGGAAGGCACTTGTCTTTTTTCTTTTTTTTTCTTCTGATCTACTGTGCCCCAGCCCAAGTACACAGTGAAGTATCCCCGGGAAAGCAGGGAATCAATGTAAGATTGAATGATTAAAAGAAGTCCCAGAGTGAAACCAACTAACATTTCTTTTTAAGTATTGTTGACGTGTAGACTGGGTTACAAAACGTGATAATAAAAAATCTCTCAAACATTCATTGGCAAAAGTCAAGCACACTAATGGAAACATCTAACACAAATCACATTCACACAGTCTCAAAAGAATGCTTAAGAAAAGAAAAAAGAATGCTACACAAGTAAAATTAAAATGCTATGTTAGTTTCCTTGTAAACTACATGCAATGGATTGACAGGATACATTTTAATGATTCACTGTGCCCGTGATCCACTGTGCCCCGGTTTCCCCAATACGGTAATTTATGCCCAGGATCACAGAGGGGCCGTTACAAAAACCAGGAAATTGAGAAGTAGGTATACGCTGTACCCCCATTGGGATATACAAAACCTGGAAATTGAGAAGTAGGTATACCCCCCCCCCCCATTTCCACCACTGTTTTCATTCCATAGATAATAATTCTCGTGCTGGTCTTAAAATGGCCAGCGACTCTGAGCCACACCCAAGTATATTACCAATGTGATTCTTCTTCAGACGAAAGAGGGCGGGGCAAATAATTGACCATGAGAATTCCCAATTTAGGGAGTCTTTGGTCACGCATATCATTTCAAACTGGGGCTGTGGTTTTCTTTGTTTGCTTTCTTTTCCTTTCTTTATCCAGTGAATTCTTGTACTTATATAACCTTGCTATGAACGAACCACACACGCACGCACACACACACACACACACACACTCTTTCTTTCTCTCTCTTTTTCTCACTCCCTCTCTCTCACCACTATCTCTCTCTCTCTCACTCTCACACACACACACGCTGGACACGTAGCAAGAATAAAGGACAGATAGAGAAAAAGGCTAACCGATTGGTTGCCATGGGATAGTAAACGCAGTCGGACAAGAGGGATGCGATAGAAATGTTTGCTGGAAAGGCATAGGGTAGCACAATCACGGTTGTCATGGAAGGAGATGGGAAAGGTCCTTGTCCAGCAGCTGATGATCATATATTACACTATTATCTAACATATATAAACTATTCACCAAAATACTCACAAACAGACTAACAGGCACTCTAGATGAAAATCAACCACGCGAGCAGGCAGGCTTCAGAAGCGGCTACTCAACAATAGATCACCTACATGCATTAAATCAACTAATTGAAAAGTCATTAGAATACAACAAACCACTTTTGTTTGGCATTTGTAGATTATGAGAAAGCATTTGACTCGGTAGAATACACGGCAGTCTTCAACTCAATGCGAGAACAAGGTGTTAACGAGAATTACATACAAATCATTCAAAACCAGTCAGAAAATGGCACTACAATAATTAGACTACACCAAGATACAAACAGGATACAGATAGCAAAAGTACTGTATGGGGATATACAATATCACTTAAACTA
>VCCN01000279.1:293820-310276 GCA_006491835.1 Architeuthis dux | reverse complement strand
AATGAAAATGAAAATTGTTCGTACATTTCTGTCTTCTCTTATCGAATCCACCCGGCTAAGTTCTACAGGAATTCAGAACTCTTATTTGATATGGACAACCAACAGAGAGGAAAAACTTCCATATTTATGGAATCTCCCCTTAAGGCCCTTGGTCATCTCAACGCCCCCTTGAAACGAACCAATGACTCCACAGAGGGGGGCTAGTGCCCATGTTAAGAACCACTGCCCTAGAACCTTCCAGGAATTTGTTAGTTTTTAGAAAAATAGATTTTTATGGTTTTAACAGCGGTATTCTATTTACAGTGTAACTGTAATGGTAAACTGAACCAGTACTTTCCGTCCGTTGTATGAAAATGAGACTTTGAAGTATGTTGTTACAAAGGGAAAAAATGTGTGTAATTAAAACGTGTTTCAATATAGTGCAGTTTGTGATATAACAAGGGTGGATGGTACACCCTAAAATATTATTCTAGCTCCAAAAGAGCTAAATTAGTTATAACATGGCTTTCTTTGACCCCAAAAGCCGCATTATAACGGGGGATGCTTGTATCATTGTTATTATTCTGCTTATGAATGTCACTATTTGATGACCTCTCTATTTAATGGTAGTTTACTTTTCCTTGCATCTCAAATTTCTTTGAATTGATAAAATTAGGTTTAATAAGATTTTCTAATAAGATAATAGTTTAATAACAATGCAGAATAATGGAAAAACAGCAATCAAGAATCAGTTCATTGTATACAAAAAAAGGAACCGTACGATGATGTTTGGAAAGTTTTGTGTTTTTAAAATGAACAGACCCCATCTTTCTGTGTTCTACACATTTTCTTTCAGCAAAATAATTTTCAAACCTTTCCCTACTTCTAGACACATCAACATTTTTTCTTGATTCAGAAAAAATAAAACCTCAATAAATCTATTAGACTGTTGCTGTATATAGGAAAATGTTAAGAAGAAAAGTTATTCATCCTTTGTATTTTTAAGATCATAAAAGGTTTGACACAATTGCACCTGTTTAGTTGGTTAAATGTTACAGTGATTTCCAAAGTGGGTGCTACTGCCCCCCTTGGGGTGCTAAAAGACTCAAAAAACAAAGAAAAACAAAGGGTAGTGAGGGATGCAAAGGGCAAAGAATACCAATCAATACCTTCTATTTCATGTACTTTTATATACTTTTATACAATAATATTTTGGGTTATAAAATAAATGCTTAAATTTAAAAAGATTATTAAAATTTAATTTTCAATGATTCATTTTAAACCACTTCATGGGGGTGGGGAGCTGATGAAATATATGCTGTAAAAGGCGTGCTAGTCCCAAAATGTTTGGGAAACACTTTGTTAGAGGGTAAACAATGTCCTTTTCTTTCTGATAAATAAAACTTAGACAAAAACCCTGTATTTAAATTATATTCCATTTAATTATGTTTGTTGAAGAGTAATATAAAAACTTTATTTATGAGAGAACATTTATTATATAATATGTTGCAGTTCATTGAAACAGAAACTGAGTTATTATAATTGCAAGTAATGCAAGTCTTATTTTCATTAATAATATTTCTTTTTCATTCACAGATGTCAGTTTGAAAATATACATGGAAACACAGGCCCGAAGAAGAAACATGTTCTTGAAAAGTGTCTGGATCTGCATTTTGACAGATTTCATATTTAAATTAAATGTGAGCACACAAATGAGAGAAACTTTATGCTTGCAGAGTCTATAGATCAGGATTTTTACTAAATTCACATTTAAAAGTACACATGGAAATACACACCGGAGAGACACAGTTTTCCTGTGAAGTGTGTGGATCAGCATTTTCTAAGAGTTCCAGTTTAAAAGTACATGTGCGATTACATACAGGAGAGAAACTATTTTCTTGTCAAGTGTGTGGATCAGCATTTACAGATAATTCTAATTTGAAAAGACACATGGGAATACACACTGGAGAGACACGGTTTTCTTGTCAAGTGTGTGGATCAGCATTTTCTAAGAGTTCTAGTTTAAAAGTACACATGCGAATACACACAGGAGAAAAACCATTTTCCTGTCAAGTGTGTGGATCAGCATTTTCAAATAATTCTCATTTGAAAAGACACATACGGATACACACGGGAGAGACACCATTTTCCTGTGAAGTGTGTGGCTCAGCATTTTCACAGAGTTCTACTTTAAAAGTGCACATGCGAATACACACCGGAGAGACACAGTTTTCCTGTCAAGTGTGTGGCTCAGCATTTTCTAAGAGTTCCAGTTTAAAAGTACATGTGCGAATACATACAGGAGAGAAACCATTTTCTTGTCAAGTGTGTGGATCAGCATTTTCAGATAATTCTAATTTGAAAAGACACATGGGAATACACACTGGTGGGACACAGATTTCTTGTCAAGTGTGTGGATCAGCATTTTCTCAGAGTTCCAGTTTAAAAGTACACATGCGAATACACACGGGAGAGAAACCATTTTCATGTGAAGTGTGTGGATCAGCATTTTCAGAGAAATCCAGTTTAAAAGTACACATGAGAACACACACAGGAGAGAAACTGTTTTCTTGTCAAGTGTGTGGATCAGCATTTTCACGGAGTTCCAGTTTAAAAGTACACATGCGAATACACACGGGAGAAAAACCATTTTCATGTGAAATGTGTGAATCAGCATTTTCAGAGAAATCCAGTTTAAAAGTACACATGAGAACACACACAGGAGAGAAACTGTTTTCTTGTCAAGTGTGTGGATTAGCATTTTCTCAGAATTCCAATTTAAAAGTACACATGCGAATACACACGGGAGAGAAACCATTTTCATGTGAAGTGTGTGGATTAGCATTTTCAGAGAAATCCAGTTTAAAAGTACACATGAGAACGCACACGGGAGAGAAACCATTTTCTTGTCAAGTGTGTGAATCAAGATTTTCATATAAATCAAGTTTAAATAAACACATGCTAATGCACACGGGGGAGAAACCAGTTTCTTAAGTGTATGGATCAGCATTTTCAGATAATTATCATTTGAAAAACACATGCGATGACACATGTGTGAGAAACTGTTTTCTTGTCAAGTGTGTGGTTCAGCATTTCCACAAGGTTCTACTTTAGAAGTGCACATTCAAATAGGCAAAGGGGAGAAACCATTTTCTTCAAGTTTCAGAGAGTTCCAGTTTAAATAAATACATGCAAATACACACGGCAGAGAAACCCCACACTTGTAAAGTGTGTAGATCAGTATTTTAACAGTTCCAGTTTAAAAATCCACTCAGCAACACACGTTAGAAGGACCATCTACACTCGTCAAGTGTATGAATCATCAATTCAATGAGTTCAAATTTGAAAAGAAACTTGTGAACACACACTAAAGAGAGAACTTAATAAGTATATGGATTGACATTTTCATTGTATTCAAATTTAAAAACATGCAAACATACAGGAGAGAAACCATTTTTTCAATAAAGTATGTCTTAATATTTTCAAGGACTTTATCTTTAAAAACTCATCACACAACCATATTTTTGTGTAGTCATAAAGTGTCCATATAAAAAAAAACAATCCATGGAATAATACAAGAGAGGAATCATACTCCTGTAAATGTGTGGATCAACACCGTTTGGAAAGCATCTTACCACAAATGTTATCTTTTATTTTCCTACAAAATTAGAATAAAACTTTGTCCTTTATGTGAAGATAAAAAGGAGAGTATTTTTAAAGTATGAGAATTTTGACTGATTTCCTTTTATTCATTTTTGTTTATTTTTATCACAATATTTTTTGGCCATGAATTCAGAATAAAGAAGTATGGGTTGCAAGATTAAGTTTCAGCCCAAAATACTTTGTTTATTCCCAATTCCAGCAGTTTAATGTAACAGCTAAAAAAAAAGTTTTGATAAAATGAAAGAAAATTAAAATATTTGTAATAATGAATTGGAATTTAATTCTAAATTAACATAAATTTACAATTTCTGGAAAATAAATCCAAATACTAAACGCAGTATGTATCCATAAAAAACACCAACAGCTAAATACAAAATAACACACTTTTATATTAATATACTTATAACATATATTCCTTAAATCCAGTTTTAGCTTTGATTTTATTTTTGGATTATAAAAACGCCATCAACAAACATTTTAAACAAGTGAATTTGCTATAGATACACAGCGTTCATATTTACTTTGTTATCTCAACTTTATCTATAGCGTTTTGTTTCCATTGTGGGTTTGAAAAACAAATGAAGTGTTTTTTTTATTTTTACTGTTTTTTTAAAAGAACACTTGATAACAAATTATTTTCACAAAGAAACAACACAAAAACAAGGTGGGCCCCTGACCAAAATGTTTGGAAGATCTTATCACCACAAGCTTACAAACTTTAAATGTTTTACAAAACAGCTTCGAAAGGTTATTAGTTAAAAATGACCCAGACAAATGAACTGTCAACTTAAGCAAACATACATTTAGTATAGATGCTTTTAAACTATTAAATAAAGGACTTAATTTCTGCCCCCATCCACAACATTTTGATAGGAACAAGAACTAAATGCACATTTTAGAACATCAAACTATGAACCTACAATGAACCCTTATTTACTGAAAGAAGCAAACAAGTCATTTACTCCCATTAATATAGATGTAACCATACAAACTTTCAAAATAGCTGTTAAAGAAGACATCATGAACCATAAAAAATGATACCTACTGCATGACAACTTAACCAAAAACCAACGAGAAACCCACAAAAAACTCACAGAAAGAGATGATTTAATAATAACCCAGGCCGATAAAGTCGGTGCCATAGTCATTTGGGGTATTGAAGAATACCTCAAAGAAGCCAAAATACAATTGAACAACACAGAATTCTACAAAGAACTCTCAGTTAACCCTTTTGAAGATTACCAAAACAGAATATCTGATTCATTAAATGATATGCATGTAAACAAAATAATTAACAAAAATAGAGCAGAAACATTAAAACCCGTAAGTACTAAACTCGCTCCCTTCTACTTGCTTCCAAAAATACACAAACAACAACCATGGTAGTCCAATAATTTCCCTAATTAACTGCCATACAACTAAAATATCTAAATACGCTGATCACTATATACAACACATAGTTAAAAAAGTAAAATCTTACATAAGAGATACAACAGATCTCTTAAACAAAAATTACAAACATTAATAACATACTTCAATGAGAGAAATTTTCTCCAGGTTGTGCTATGGGCAATCGTAGCCTCATCATACTATATTTATAGACAATATAGTCTTTATATATACAGGGGATTAATTCTAACTTAAAGAATTCCTATACAACATAAACATGACACATGACTCTATCAAATTTGAACATATAAAATCTACACTATCAATTGCATTCTTAGACACATTGATGATGATGATAATAGACAATTACAAACAACACTTTATACTAAACCCATTGACACCTACAACTATCTCCACTTTGAATCCTCTCATACCAAAACCTACCTTACTCACAAGCACTGAGATTAACAAGGATCTGTTCAGATAATAAAGAATTTAATAAACATAGTGACAAACTTAAACATCAATTTATAGATAGAGGCTACAGTCATGATTTAATTAAAAAACCCAGATAAACAAAGCTATTACTACCCCAAGAGAAGATACCTTGAAATCAACAACAGAAGAAAAATCAAATTGCATTCTAAAACTGAAACCAGACATGAAGGATATATTTCAAGAACCAGCTATGCTAGCCTACTGTAAAAGAATATATTAAAGAAATTTTTACCCTTGTCCATTACATTGCAAGGATGGATGGGGAGTAAGACAGTATTCATCATTACTCTTGTATATACATTTCTGCAATAAAGTACAGTAATTCCTCGTTTTAATGGATCCACGCTATAACAGTTTTCGGATTTACCGGACACTCCGCATGCGTGCAATAATTACGCTTTCAGCATAGCCAACTTAGATATATTTTATATCTAAATCTAGATATTTTTGTTGCATTTAGATACAAGAAATAATGGATAGCAGCTTAGATATTTTTTTAATGGCTCAGATATATTAAATTAAATCTTGATATATTTAGATTTTTTGGTAAGATCTTGATATATTTAGATATTTGGTAAAGTTCAGGCCCTGAACTTTTACCGAAATTACCGCCAAAAAAGAAAGAAAACCCTCTTTCTTAATATTCACTTGGAGTGGACAGTGTGGCACTTACTTGCTGTGCTGACATTCTTTTCTCTACTTTACACAACTTACAAATAAATGTGAGAAAAACAAAGACTAGGATAGTCAAAAATCTTTACTGATTGCTAGCTAGCTAGATAGATATATCCCATGGGTATTTTAGATTTTAGAAGCACATGGATGTATTGGCTGTTGAGATTGTATAGCACCAATATCCTGATTAGGTTATGAATGCTGACATTAAAAACTAATTTTTTCAAAATTATGGTTTTACCTGATCTCAAAAACTTATTTGTGTCCGTTAATTAGTTGACGGCAAGCATATTTAATAGCAAAATGTTTCCCATTTAACAAATTTTGTTTAACTGTTTAAAAAAAACATGAATTTATTGGAAATATTATAAATTTTCCACCAGAAATTAAAGGGTTTAAAATTGCGAACTTCGCCATTGATTAAAATTCAACCAATGAGAAATCACTAAAAAAAAAGGCCCTGCAAAGTTCGAATGCATATCCCATCCTCTTTCTGATCCAGCAGCCTTGCTGACAACATCTCTTAACAAGGGGCTGTTGCTCCTGCCTTGGGCTAGCTGCTGCTGCAGCAGCTCTTTCTATCTACAAACCTTTTTTCCCTGCCAGACTTTGAAGTGATCGATGTGATCACTTCAAAGTCTTGAGGAGCCATGGCTAGCTGCCACACAAGCAGCAGCAGCAGCCCTTTGCAAACAACATTTTTTCTGACTCAGTCTTGGCAAAAGTCACACTTTTTCACTCACAGCATGTGAAGCTGTTATCATATTTCCAGACCGGCTTGGTTAAAACGACCTAGCCTATATTACAGTGTCGTACAACCTAACCCGCACAAAAAAAACACTAACACAAGAATTTCTTCACTTCAAGACTTCTCCTTTCCTTCACCACATGGTGCTCAGAACTCAACAGCACAATGAACTTTCAGCTACACAGCAAACCTATCTTTGTAGTATAAGAAGTTATGAGGATGATTAATTACTTTTTTTTGACAGCACTTTATGTATATAACTTTTTGTTGTTGTCTGGGCAGGCTTATGCATATATATGTTTATACATGTATGTGTTCATATATAGGTATATAGTGTTGGGGGGGTAGCCAAAAACTATATACATATATATATATATATATGTGCTATCAAAACAAAAGACAGTTAATTACTATAAAGACCATGATCTCTTATTTAGGCCATCCGCAGAAACTAAGAAGAAATTGATTTAATTTTGGGGCTGATCCATGTACAGTTACCTCACCTGCATCCTAGATATATGTCGAGACAATCTAATATCTCCACAGGTTCTTAAATTCTGAATTTCAATTACATTTTGTGGAAGGTTGGGCCATGTCCACATGACACAACTATCTTGTTCTCAAAAAAATCATTTGTGGAAAGGTGGGCCATGGGCTGAAGTGGACATGATTAACTTGTAGGGCTGATCCATGTACATTTACCTCCCTTGCTTCGTAGCATGTCCACACCACCCAATATATCAAAATGAATTTCAATGAAATTTTATGGAATGGTGGGCCACGGGCTAAGGTGGAATTAATTTTGGTACAGTTACCTCCCCTGAATCGTTGCTGTGTGACCACATAAACCAATATCTTCCAAGATTCTCAATATCTTGTGGAAGGGTGGGCCATGGGCTAAGGAATGAGTGATTCAATTTTGACCACTTACCCAGCTTAGACGGGCACTTCATCTAGTTGTCTTAATATATAAAAAATATCTCTGCCACATTCATTGAGAACTTTGGGATATATTGTGTGGACTAACAGACAAACATGACTGAATACATATACCACTTCCAACCATGTAAAACCAATTCCTGGATCCGTCCCAAAATTCAATTATTTCTTTCTGAGCCCACCCTTCCACAAACATGACTGAATACATATACCATTTCCAACCATCTAAAACCAATTCCTGGATCTGCCCCAAAATTCAATTATTTCTTTCTCAGCCCACCCTTCCACAAAATTCATTGAGAACTTTTGGAGATATTGTGGAGACCAGCTGACATGAGTGTACCTCTGCCAACAAAGTTGGAAAAGGTGAACTATAATGTGCATACCCCTGCCAATGCTGTACACTAACTAAAAACTGAATGAAAATCAATACATATATAGCTTTGGAGCAGGGGAGGAAACTGTAAATTTCGACTTTTCAATTTTCGGTCTATTGCCGTAATATATGAAAAAGTATCTCTCAATGGAAAAAAATTCCTCAATCCACCACCAAATTTAATCATTTCTTCATCAACATATGTCCTACCCTTCTACCAAATGTCATTGAAATTCATTGAGATCTTTTGGATATATTGTATAGACGGACAGACATAATTGAATACGTATTCTTCCAACTTTGTTGGCACTGGTAATTAGTGAATACATCACCTCTTCTAACTTTGTTGTGGGGGGGGGGGGGTAAACTATAGAAAACCGATCCCCCACTTTATGTCCAGAGACTCTAAAAACAGTCTAAAACCTGCTTTAAGTACACAAAAGTAATGTTTTTTATAACTAACTTTCTGGTATTTTCTTGCAATTAAAACCAACATTAAAACTTCAAATATATTTAAATCATTGCAATACATTTTAAAATCTTTGTTTTAAAAAAAGGGCAGTGTAGGGCAGGTGGTACCAATAACCAATGGTAAATTGTAAAGTTTCACACCTTCGCTCATTCGATGTTAAAAACATTGTGCAAATAAAAAGAAATAAGACAATGAAAGGAAAACAAGTGAATACATAAATTATATTGTTATTGCTTTAAATAAATTAAATTTTAAAATTATGTTTATTTGTGCACCGTTTTTAACATTGAGTCAGCGAGGGTGTGAAACTTAACAATTGTGACCACCTTCCTTACATTGTGCAAAAGAAATTCGCTTTGGATAACTGCAAAGAAAAGACATTGTAAAATTGATAAGATGAAATAATCATTATTTCATCTTATCAATTTAAAGTTTTTAAAAAAATTATTATTTCTTGTATTTATTGAATAAAACAAACAAAAATTATTATTGTAAAGTTTAAGAAATCCATTGAGTGGGTCTTACAAATGACACAAAGATAATTACGATAAAATTAACATGTTACAAGTTTCGGGCGTTTTTATTGACACATTTCGCTTTGTTATCAACAATTCGTGGAGGAGGTAGCAATTGTAGAGTTTAAGGATACAATTGAGTGGATTTTAATTTTGTTGAATATTATATTCAACAAAATTAAAATCTACCCAATGGAAACAAAAAAATTCAGATCTTCCTTCATATTTTTTCATGGAATAAGTTGCCTAGTCACGTTAAACATAGCACTAGTGTAGAGTGTTTTAAAAATAATTTAGATAAGTTTAGAAATTATGGAAAGAGCATGAGCTTACAAGGACATTTTTTTGATCTGTCTAATGAAACTTTCAAGCTAATCTGATTTGTATATTGTGTTAAATAGTGATTTTACGAATTTTACTTGGTTTTAAAAATTTTAAATTGAAATATTGTTTCTAATTGGAGAAGCCCAAAGAGACATAATGAATAAATAAATAAATGCATAATTTTTATTAATTATCTCCCTTGACTTTCATGGTTTAATTATCTCCCTTGACTTTCGCTCCTTAGAAAACATTTTACTTCGATTGCAAATGTCGGCTGTTTTTAAATTTAATTCAAACAGAAAAAAAAAGAAAGAATAGTTTATTTAAAATTTCACAGTTTTTTCTTTTTTCTCTAATTTTGTTATTGTCCTTAGTAAAACAAATCTAACGAAAGAGAACAGAAAGAAGTAAGTATAAAGTTTACTTCAACTTCTTTGTTTAGAAATACACTTTTTTTTTTAAACTCACGAATTCGCTTTCTGTGGCGTTTAGTTCAAGATCAAAGTGTAGTATCTGTTCTTCTCAAGTCAACGAAACATAACATAAACTCACCGTTTTCCATTTTGAACGTTATTATGATTCTATATTAATTGGGCCAAGATTCATTTTTAGTTTTTACAAAATCACGAAAAACTTTCATGCCTCCAAAAAAATAGAAAATTTTTGTCCCACCCGACTAATTGTTTGTGGTTTCGACCCATAAGACATTCCTCGGGGAATGAGTCACTTTTGAAAAAAGTTGATTTTTTAGAGGGGCTATTTACAATATAAATATAATTTCCATCATTCGTGTACACGAAGTTTTAAAATAAATATTTGAATACGCAGGAAGTCACAATGTAAACAAATTTAAAAAAAACAAAAAAACTCACAATGTAAGTAATGTAAAACAAATTCTTTTTGCAATAAATTCTTTTACAAAAGTAAACTAAAGTTAAACTACGACATTACCATAAATGTCTATGTTACTTTTAACATTTTATCATTACTTTCTTAAATGAAGCACCCGAACAAAGAAATAGAAATAATAATTTATTTTAAAATCAAAACACGGGAAAGAAAAAAAATCGTGTACACGGATGGCGCTCGTTATTCCTTGCCATTCGCTGGGGTTAGGGATAGGGTTGCCAACTTTTGGAAATGTAAATATAGGACGGGGAGGAAAGCTCGTAAAGCTGGGGGCCAGTGTTTTGGGGATCGGGATAATGGCTTAAAATATGCTTTAAATTTTGCCCTTCCTGAATATTTTTTTGAGTTTTTAAAAGAAATTTAAGAGCACGCTTAAATGTAGGTATTTCTGCGCACTTTGGACACCCCATTTTAAAACGTAAATTAAAATTTAAAAACTGTTGTTTGTAAGTTTTTTCTTGTTTTTGTTAGAAAGAATAAAGCCCAAATATGTGTACGGAAAAAAAGAAAAAAAACACTTCAACGTAGAATTGTGCTCTTAAAAGTCAATTTAAAGTTTCAAACTAAAATTTCCGCCATTTTGTTGACCTTTTTGGAAATTTAAAAAAATTCGAATTCAGTAATTTAAAATTTTTTTAAAAATCAAGAATTCTTCCGATGTTTGTTTTAAAAATTAGATATACTTAGTTTCATCACTACGGAACAATCCTTAATCGAATAATTACCATTTTCCATTAAAAAAATACATAATAACCTCCTTTTTTCGGGGGGGGGGGCAAATATCTGTCAACACCTTCCGTTTGCCGCTAAGAGATAAGGATCTTGACACGCGCAGATGCGCTAGTTACATATTACGGAAGTCGCTATTTGTCACTAAGGAGGGACTGACTGAGATTATGACAGCAGTTGTGTCCTCTTTTGTTGACATGAAAATTTACGTTTATGTCCATCTATAGAAAGATTTCAGCCAATTAAATCACAACAAAAATGATAATTAAAAAAATCTCCCTTGGTTTCAGTTTTCACATATCTTTACTTACCCTTTCACAGTACATCACGTGAGAACAGGTTTTAACTGATCATAACAGAAACAGAATAAAAAATTACATTTTTCAAAACAGTAAAAACTTAAAAATTCTCTATAAAAAAGATTTTAATGCTAAGATTATTTCTCTTTTCATGGACAATAGCGATAAATCATATTTTACCAAATGAATGAAAGATATTGGCAATTAGAGCAGTATTTTTTTGTTTTTTTCGCATTTTTAAATAATTTGAATTAAAAAAATTTTACGGAAACTCATATTTAACTTTTTCAAAAACAGAAGCAGAATTTATATGTTCATGGGCTTGACTTAGTAATGTAAAAATATCGGACAGATCATGTGAAAATAAATCAAATTTTGAAAAGATGAGTGTTTTTTAATCACAATGAAAAAGTATTTGTTTCCCAAAAATTCATCCTTTATTTGATAAGTATTCAAAATTTGATTAAAATCACATCAGTAGTTGCTGAATAATAAATTATTAAAATCTAGGTATTTTTTTGATCGTTGAAAGGAGAGAAAATTTACTACTAATTAGTACGGAAAATCTTTTGTTTAGTTTTTTGCGCAGATTTATACTATTTTGATTCTCCTGTTTTGTTCACAAATAATTTTTATCTCATATATTTCGCCAATCTTTCAACTTAATAATGACACTAAGATTTTTCAACGAAAAAATTAAGTTTTATATGATTTTGACGTTTATTTGTATCAAGGTGTCAATTTTCTGTATTCCCCGCAGAAATACCTACTTAAATGCTTAGGAAAAATTGCCATTTTGAACAAAAAACTTTGTTGATTGAGGTACCTCGTGACACGAAAGAAACTGAAAAATAATCTATTAATAAGCTGTAGTGTAGCTAATTTTACTCAGTAAGTGGTGCAAGCGAAAACAATTCAATAAAATGTAATTCAAAAATAAACTTCTGTTTTTATTTGAATGAGTATTTATTTTCCGATTTCACATTTTGTAAAAGTTTTTTGTCATCTTTAATTTTTTCTGTAAATTCGGAGCAGGACATTCTCATGTTCAAGGTGACCAGTATCTCAGCTTCTATGAGCTCTACAGAACATTTGTTTCTAACTTCAGTCCACTTTAATTTCATCATGGAGAAAGCACGCTCACAAAATGCAGAAGATGATGGTATACTCGGAACATAACACACAATTGTCAATACGTTTTCAAGTCTATTGCCATGGAGTACTGAAAAGTTTTTTGTCAATGGCACTTGCATGCCAATTTGGACCACGTGGCAATTACTTTTGTTTCGGTGTATAATGAATCCAAATCCAAATTTTGTATTGACTTTTTTTCCAGATTTGCGATGTTGAATGTGTCAACATTGTCAAGCGATAAGCAATTAAGATTGGACAGCCAATTCTCTGAAGAAAAACTGAACCACAGTTCAAGGTATTCAATAGCCCTTTCATTGCATGTATGAAGTTCATTCTGATGGAATCTTGAACATATTGTGGAAGTATTTGCTACATGCTGAGCACCCCGCCTCCCCCATCATCAAATGTCTTCAATTCTATCTGTGAACTTTTGTTTCAGGTCAACCAGTCATTGGCATCTATGGACATTTGTGTCCAGTATTTTTGCATCCCACTAAATTGTGTCCTAGTCATTGGCATCCCTGGACATTTGTGTCCAGTATTTTTGAGTCCCGGACTTTTGCGTCCCACTATATGTAACTATTACTGAGTAACAAACCCCATGTTATTAGTCCAGTAAAAATATAACTTGATCTCACACAAATTGCAACAAAAGCAAACTCAACAGATTTCATGTCCTCAATATGTTATGAACGTGAGAAAAAAGTTTACAAAAATTGTATGAAGGGAAAATTCTGAAATTCAAAATTGCCTCCATCTGCCCTAGTTTGGAATATTATTCACAAATATAATATCACATTTTTACAGGTTTACTCCATTTATAGATAGAATTCTAAATCGTACCCATAAGAAACATCTTCAATAATAGCATGATGATGATGACAGAGGTGTAGCTAGTGGAAGGGGTAGTGGAGGGCCATTTGAAAACACCACACAGGCCCCCAATTTATATATAGTAGTTCATCTACTGTATTTCTATTGACAAAGTGAGAAGAATACCAATTGATACCCTCTATTTCATGTACTTTTAGATACTTTTGCACAATAATATTAGATTGGTGCAAAAATAATTGCTGTTTTTGTTATTTTAAACTAATGCTTATTTTGGAATAAACTATTATTTAACTATGTTCATGGAATATACCACTTTAAAGCGTGAATTTCACTCTATTTATTTAAGCTGAATGGTTTATTTTCACTATTTATTCTGGTTTATTCAACAACAACAAACGTACAGCTCAATATTGGTTCCAAAAGTTTTGAAATTGAGACAAGAACCTTGAAGATGAGGAGGGTCATGGAGGTCTTTCTGTGATTGATGACATCCAATTGAGGGCCATTATTGAAGCGGACCCACGGAAAACAACTTGAGAGGTTGCAGAGGAACTAAATGTTGACCATTCAACAGTTGTTCCACATTTGCACCAAATTGGTAAAGCAAAAAAGCTTGACAAATGGGTGCCACATGAGTTGAACAATAATAAAAAAAATATGATGAAATACATGCTTTAAAAGGTGTGCTAGTCCCAATTAATTTTAATGAACTTGTTTCTAATTGGCAAAAATGTGTAGATTCTGAAGGTTCTTATTTTGATTAATAACTTTTATTCTAAGCTGAGATATACTGCTTTAAAATTGATGGTGAAAAACCGCAATTATTTTTGCATCAACATAATATTTTTGGTTATAAAATAAACGCTTATATTTGAAAAGATTATTAAAATTAATTTTCAATATAACATTTTTGAACCACTTTACAGGGTTGGGGGACTGAAGAAATATATGCTGTAAAAGGGGTGCTATTCCCAAAAGTTTGGGAAACACTTTGTTAGAGGGTAAACAATGTCCTTTTCTTTCTGATAAATAAAACTTAGGCAAAAGTTAAAATTCCTGTATTTAAATTATATTCCATTTAATTATATTTCTTGAACCGTAATATAAAATCTTTATTTATGACTGAACATTTATTATGTGATATATTGCAGTTCATTGAAACAGAAACTGAGTTATTATAATTGCAAATAATGCATGAGTCTCCTGTTTTCTTTAATAATACTTCTTTTTCATTCACAGATATCAGTTGGAGTGGAGAACAAACATTTCCTAATTTGAAAAGATACATGGAAACACAAGCCCATAGAGGAAACATATTTTTGAAAAATGTCTGGATCTGCATTCATATTTAAATTAAATATAAGCACACAAAGTAGAGAAACTTTATGCTAGCAGTGTCTGTAGATCAGCATTTTTACTAAATTCACATTTAAAAGTACACATGGAAAAACACACTGGAGAGAATTCCTACACTTGTCAGGTGTGCAAATCAGCATTTCCGCACAGTTCAAAATTGAAAAGACACATGCGAATTCACACAGGAGAGAAACCATTTTCTTGTCAAGTTTGTGGATCAGCATTTTCAGATAATTCTAATTTGAAAAGACATGTGCAAATACACACAGGCGAGACACTGTTTTCTTGTCAAGTGTGTGGATCAGCATTTTCACAGAGCTCCAATTTAGAAGTCCACATGCGAATACACACGGGAGAGAAACCGTTTTCTTGTCAAGTGTGTGGATCAGCATTTTCAAAGAGTTCCAGTTTAAATAAACACATGCGAATACACACAGGAGAGAAACCATTTTCTTGTCAAGTTTGTGGATCAGCATTTTCACAGAGTTACGATTTAGAAGTACACATGCGAATACACACTGGGGAGAAACCATTTTCTTGTCAAGTGTGTGAATCAGCATTTTCAAAGAATTCCAGTTTGAAAGTACACATGCGAATACACACAGGAGAGAAACCGTATTCTTGTCATGTGTGTGAATCAGCATTTTCACAGAGTTCTCATTTAAGAGTGCATATGCGAATACACACAGGAGAGAAACCATTTTCTTGTGAAGTGTGTGGATCAGCATTTTCAGATAATTCTAGTTTGAAAAGACACATGCGAATACACGTGAGAGACACTGATTTGTTGTAAAGTGTGTGGAAGAACATTTTCACAGAGTTTCAATTTAAAAGTGCACATGCAAATACACACAGGAGAAAAAACCCACTACTGTCAGGTGTGTGGATCAGCATTTTTAGCAAGTTACAATTTAAAAATGTACATGCAAACCCACACTGGAGAAAAAACATTGTAAAGTGTGTGGATAAGCATTTTCACAGAGTTCCAGTTTTAAAAGTCCACATGGAAACACACACTAGAAAGACTCCCTACACTTGTCAAGTGCGTGGATCAGCATTTTCATGAGTTCAAATTTTAAAAGACACTTGCATCAGGAGGAAGAGGAAGGGTTAAGTGGATATGCCTTTTAGTGCCACCAGTCCCAACGCAACAGGCAAGCAAACCAAAAATATTTCAATGAAAGAGTCCTTTAATTCATACAAATTGTAACGGATATATAAATAAAACACTATTGTTTTTACATTATTATTGAGGACACACAGTATAATATAGATCTGTCATTTGCACCCACACTGAATTGTTTTACGCTGAATTGTCCCCACTCAATAGTCGGCAAACTGTGAAATTACATTATTCAAGATTATCATAATTTTACAATTTCTGGACAATAAATAAAAACTAAAAGTCCACATATATAAAATGCAATATGTATCCATGTATATTTTGTGTGTGTGTGTGTGTGTAACATATTTGATTAACATCTGGTGATGTAGAAGATATAAAGATAAATAAAACTCCATAATTATTCAATGGGCAATGATGAATTGAATGTTATAATTTCTAAATCTTTTTGAGCAAAACATTTTTTTATCTGAGAAACCAACATATATATATAC
>VCCN01000279.1:254861-272159 GCA_006491835.1 Architeuthis dux | reverse complement strand
ACGTATCATACGATATTCAAACATTTTTAGTTGATGACTAATCTATGAACAGCTTATTTGAGTTAACAATGTTAAACCTATTTTAAACACATTTATGAGATATTTTCAAGAAATTAATTGAGGTATATTTTCAAAATATAAACCCAAATGGATGGTGAAAACCCCTGATCGGCGTAGGGGAGGGGGCAGCCTTGGTCGTGACATGTGACACATTTCTCATGGTAGCCCTAATGACTCAGTTTTTTTTATCCTTGATAAAATTGAAACCTACTAAATAAACCTTGTTATGACTGACATTACAAGATAAGTCACTATCGACACTTTTGGGATTGTATCTGCAATTTGCTTTTATCTCCTCTCGGTCGGAAAACATATTCTCTCTCCCCCCCTCTCCCATTCCCCCTCTTACCCATCTCCCTCCACTCTTTCTCTCTTTCTGTCTCTCCTCTCCATCTCCCTTCCCCGATAAAGATATTTATATTTACGATTTGAAGGCTTCAAGTCTCATCGACAAACATTCTCTCCCCATCTCTCTCTCTTCTTACACACACACTCTCTCTCTCTGTGCCTCCCACTCCCTTTTTCCCCTCTCCCCATTTCATTCTCCTTATCCTCCTCCTTCTCCCCACTCCCCCGCTCTCTCTCTCTCTCTCTCTCTCTCTCTCTCTGAGTACTTCAAATATATATAAAAACTTCGATAGCAACCAATTCCTCAGAATTTCTTGCAATCATCGTGAAATCAACTGAAAAGTCAATGAAATGGCGGGACACATGTTGAAGGTCGCATTTATTTTATGCACTTTTTTGATTGTGAGCAGCGCTTTCTTCTACCACAAACGTAAGTAAAAGAAAAAGTTTATCACTTCTCTGCGGGGATTAGGGGGCCAAAGGTGTGTGTGGGGGGCTCCTTCAAGATTTAGTAAGATTTGTCAATAGAAATGAATTACTATTTATAAAGCATTTGGGGGCCCCCTCCATTGAGGCTCCCCCTATATTGGGGGCCCGGAATGTTTACAAATAGCCCCTCAACCCCCATTATCCTCATCTCAATTGTTGTTGCTTTTTATCGCAACTATACTCAGGCATTGGCAGGTCGTGAGTTCGATTCTCACCGCAAACTTATTCTTTATTCCGATCCGTACCGTTAATTTATTTACTCACTACCGAAGGGAAATCGGCTCGAGTTTAGTGGCGATAAAAAGCAACAGAAATTGAGATGAAATAAAAATGAAATAAATAAATTCTTTTGAATTCTCCGTGCAGCTTTTTCTGTTCCCATTTCCCCTTCCTTGTTGTCTTCTTTGCTACTCCCTCCTACTTTGACCATTTGGACAGTCTTCTATGCCGATGAGTCCTCTGCCACCTTTTTTTCATCTTCACACACAGTCTATCTGTGTCATCTCTGGGGTGTAGAGCTTTGTGCATCGTCATAAGTTTCACCGGTCCATTGTTGGAGTTCATCTTTTGTCCATCCAAGAAATGGTGTGGCGGCTCGTTGTTAGATCTCACCTTCGATTTGGTTTCGATTAGAATAAATCGACGTGGCATAGTCGCCAGCTGATCTATTCAAGTGAGACTTCTTTCGCGTGTCACCGTGCAATATATGCTCCTGGTAGGAAAGGGAACGCATGATGATGGAGACGGTAGCAGCACTCGCTACCTCGTTCAACCGTAAACGGCGAATGAAAACAAAAGGACAGTGGTATATGGACAACGATAACGATGATTTATTTGTATATGCAGTGTTTGCTGTATGCTTGGTTTAGTCGAAGTAATCTTGCCTGTCCGAGTTATCGAAAAGGTGATCTTCGAGTCCTTGCCTTTCTAACTTATGTTAGAAAATCATTAAGTCTCTTGGTATTTCACAGTTCCGAGAGATTTGGAGATATCTCCTTGCGAACTGTCCGGGAAGTCTTGAGACTAAGTTCTGGGTAGAACTTATGGAGTTTGTGTGGACCGCTTTTACAACTTCCAGGGAAGTGGTGAAAAGTGACCAAGGGTTGTGTTTTCGTGTTTGTATATATAGTTGGGTGGTGGTGGGGGTATGTGTAGTGTCCTTGTGTCGTCGGAACATGTGTTCCTACTTAGCCAAGCCTATCTAGTTTGGGAATCTCGCCCGGTGAATAAACATATGTTCCTAATTATTTATCCTTGATCGGAATCTAGTTTGGGGATCTCTTCCGGTGGATACCTCTGTCCAGTTTCGGCTAGGATATTTTGATGAGATCTGTATCTGTTTAGGACTGTCCCAGGCTGTGGATTCCACCTACTTAAAGAGTCTATATCTGATCTCCTTACAACTTTCCAGGCTGGATATTCTAATCTACTTAAAAGGCATTAAGGGCTTCGAGGGGGCCTATCTATAAGATCTTCCAGGCTGGGGATTCTAATCTATTTAAAAGGCATTAAGGGCTTCGAGGGGCCTATCTATAAGATCTTCCAGGCTGGATATTCTAATCTATTTAAAAGGCATTAAGGGCCTCGAGGGGCCTATCTATAAGATCTTCCAGGCTGGGGATTCTAATCTACTTAAAAGGATGTTAAGGCTTCAAAGGCCGTAGGATCTGTTATGTTTGGGATTTTCTTTTTGCTCACAGCTTGTGTCGTTCACCATAATGGTCCTGCGCAGAGCTGGATCTAGAAGGGGGATATTGCCCCCCCCCTCTATACCAAAATATTATAATAATAAATAAATTAATAATTACTGCTTGGAATTCATTTCATTATAATTTTAAAATAAATTGATAAAATTACTGTTTGTAATTCGGGTCGAAAGTAATTGGAGTATGGGTTACGAAAATAAATACGCAACATGCGTTCCTTTAAATCTATACGAGACTTCTATACGAGTCATCCGTTCTTTTTGTAACACTGATTCTAAATGTTATTAGCCATAACCTACGAGATTGTTACTGACATCCGGGGCTCTAAGCCTGTGCATATTCTTCAAAAGTGGCGTTTTTTTCAAGAATTGTCCAACTCTTTAGTTCCCTTGCGATAAAAAGCGAATCTCATTATTTTTTTCTCGTTTTTATTTCTTTGTTTTTTTTTTACTTCATCGTATGGAATTGGAGAACTATCTCGACTCGTTGCTTTATTTCACCAACCTCCCAATACTAGGTGCATGTTTAGTGACAAGATCATTTTTGCGATAAAATATTATTATTATTATTATTTATTTATTTTTTTTTTCACAGCTCGCCCTCGCTGCGGAAGAAGACCTTACCGCCCTGAATACCAACAGTGTTGCCATGGACAGGTGAGGAGCAAATCCGGGAATCTTCTTGTCTGCTGTGGAAAAGATGTCATCCACAGGATAGCTCATTTATGCTGTAGTGGTGTACCCTCTAACAAAGAAGGCCTTAAGCCAGCATGTTGTGGAAGAAGAAGCTATGATGCCGCGTCTTACAAATGTTTAGGCGGAAGAGTCGTTCCGATGTGAACAACTAGACGCTTTTCACAAGGGAACCGTTAGATATAAAAGTGGTTCTTTTAAAAGGTTTTATGTTAATTAATCTATATTACAGCCAGAAGGAACTAGTCGTTGGATGTATATCTGTTTCTTTTATTTCAATAAAAACAAGGTTTTTAATTTATTATAATGTTTTGACTTCTCTCTCTATATATAACACAACTGGGTCTGTTTGTCACTTAAACATTGGCGCAGCGCAACCAAATTTGGCAAACGTATCACATTGCCTCCGGTTTGAACTACTGTATAAAATAAACACTTCGTTTTTGTTCTAACTAGTGTTGTGGTCCCTGTTTACAGATCCTATTTCTTTTTTATTTCATTTATTTTTGCTTTTCAACAACTTGACGCCTGTTCCCAGAGACGCTTCAATCAAAGCACCAGAACTTCGTCCTTCGATCTTTTCAGTACGTCGGCTGGTGAGGAGTGACAGACAGTGAGCCGGGCGGCATTGTGATATCCGTTCATACTATCAACAAATACAAATCTAAAAGAGCTGGAATGACTGAATTGTGGCTATCAAATGCAACTAAACTGCTCTATTCAAACTTGCGGTCTGTAATGGCTAAAGTACTGTTGTGCTTTCCAACTTCGTATTTGGTTGAATGTGGCTTTAGTGCAGTCAATAAAATATTGACAAAGGAAATAAGTAGAATTGATATATGCATGTGAGGAGACATAAGATTGAAACTCACAAATACCAAACCAAATATTGAGAATAGCAAAGCACAAGGGCCACATTTGTAACGTTCTTTTTGTGTTTAGTGCCTCTGTTCGCTTTGTTAGTCTTTCTGTTCTAACTGTGTGAGATTAGAATGCGTTTGATTCGTAACCGTGTTTAAGCGTGTTAAGAAAAGAAGATGGAACAAGATAACACATGTGCCAGGGCAGTTCGCCTGGTGAGAATTGAGCCTTCCCACTTCCGGTCCGCGTTTACTGGACCGGAAACGGAATGAGGGCTGCTGGGAGTTTGCTGCGGCATGTTTATTGATTTAACATATGTAACATATACAAACATTACTTATTGGTTTAACATACATACATACATATATATAATGTGGAGACTCAGAATAATTTGCAAGAAATTTATTTAATACCTTAACATGTTTAGACGTATTATGTCGTTTTCCAAAGGAAATTGGAGAGAACATGTTTTCATAACCGCATCCGGTCGAGGGTGGTGTCTAGATGGAGGATTTCCCTCTGTGTGTGTGTGTGTGTGTGTTGGTTTTGTAAGTGCCTAATGTCTTTGACCTCGGGTGTCAACATTACAATATTGAATAAACAACGTAAGTAAAATGTAATTTTAGTTTCATTAAGGGAAGGGAAGGAGTGAGTGGTCTTCGACCCAAGGGAGGGAGTAAGTGGCCATCGACCCAAGGAAAGGAGTGGGTGGTCATCGACACAAGAATGGGAGTGGTCATCGACCCAAGGGAAGGATTGAGTGGTCATCGACCCAAGGGAGGGAGTGAGTGACCATCGACTCAAGAGAGTGAGTGGTCATCGACCCAAGGGAAGGTGCGTGTGGCCATTGACACAAGGGAGTGAGTGTTCATCGACCCAAGGGAAGGAGTGGCCATCGACCCAAGGGAGTGAGTGATCATCGACCTAAGGGCGGGGGTGAATTGTCATCGACACAAGAGAGTGAGTGGTCATCGACCCAAGGGAGGAAGTGAATGGTCATCGACCCAAGAGAGTGAGTGGTCATCGTCCCAAGGGAGTGAGTAGTCATCGACCCAAGGGAAGGTGCGTGTTGCCATTGACACAAGGGAGTGAGTGTTCATCGACCCAAGGGAAGGAGTGGCCATTGACCCAAGAGAGTGAGTGGTCATCGACCCAAGGGAAGGTGTGTGTGGCCATCGACACAATGGAGTGAGTGTTCATCGACCCAAGGGAAGGAGCGGCCATCGACCCAAGGGAGTGAACGGTCATCGACACAAGACAGTGAATGGTCATCGACCCAAGGGAGGGAGTGGTCATCGCCCCAAGAGAGTGAGTGGTCATCGGCACAAGGGAGTGAGTGGCTATCGACCCAAGGAAGGGAGTGGTCATCGACCCAAGAGAAGGAGTGAGTGGTCATCGACCCAAGGGAAGGAGTGAGTGGTCATCGACCCAAGGGAGGGAGGGAGTGATCATCGACCCAAGGGAGTGAGTGGCCATCGACCCAAAATGCATAATAACTTTTTAAGAAAATAAAGTTCATCAATGGAGGTAATTTTCAATTTTAGCGTCGGAAGATTACCTCCCTTGACAGTTCAATTACGATGCTAAAGTGAAAGTGGCAATCGGGGGGTAATCGCGCAAGTGTGAAGGGGCGCAAAGTCTACAATATATTTTTTTTAAATCCCGGAATAAAAGTCACAGGAAGAAAGGTCACGGAATAAAAGTCACAATATAGCGTTACCCTGAGCTACCCAAAAAAACGTAATAGGAATAAAAGTCACAACTTTGATTTTCTGGGTAGGAGAAAAATTTGTTTAATAAATAAGTAATATTTTAATTCGATTTATACTAATTAAATGTTATAGTGTGACTTTATTTTAGGCCTATGTAAGGTGGTATTTAATTTTCATGTTATTGTCATTAAGTGGGTAATGAGTCACAAAATATATAACATTTTAGTGGCTGAGAACCCTTGCTACGCCACTGGGTATACACTGTACCCCACGTACCCCTTGCCATTTACAGTAAGTTTCTTTTAAAGTCATATGATGTTTATTGTTTACGATCTCGAAAAAGTCCAAATTTAGACTAAAACAATGCATGACATTAGACATCTTGTAAACATTATAGGTTTTTCCTAATGTTTTATTTATTCTTTCGACATCGTCACGTATCAGGAGGCTGATTTGACAATAATTAGAAACTAGAAAGCAAGCATTCAGAGGGCGCATACCCCTGAGTGACTACGCCATAGTCACTCACTGCGTGAATTGTTTTTCTCTCTATCCTAAATTGAATTTATTCAACGTATTCAATATTACAATTTATCTATTCAATTCATTCCATGTTACAATTTTTAATATGATTATAAAACGAAACATTTTACAAAAACAGAAAACAAAGTTAAGTAGGAATTCAAATAATTACAAGCAACAAATTTGAAAAACCCCGGTACAGGTCCACGAAATTTGACTCCATTTAAAAGGTGAAAATTTCATATTTCACCGTTCAGTCACGTGTTACGTCGTCAAGGTGACTTAATATTTTTAATAGTTTTTTTCTTCTTTTTTTTTTTTTACACAAAATAAATGAATAATTTCGTGGACTTGTGGCCAAAAATCAAAATAAGTGTCCATCTTTTTACACAAGGAATGAAATAATGTTAGTCACCGGTTTTCGATATCTTCCCTGTAAAACATCAAAAATGATTTGACATTTTTATCCATTTCCAATCCTTATCTCTTTTCAACTTTAATTTTTTAATTGTTATGAATTGAACAGATGTTACAGAAATTGTGTAGATTGAGCAAAAAGTAGACGATCAAATTTAGAGAAAAGACTCGAGTCGAAAAAGAATGAAAAAAAGAGACGCGCACCTTTCTTCTTTTTTACAATTCTACAAAACGAAAGGTAAGCACAAAAATACGACTTAAATTGAATTTTGTCTTTTTATTTCTATTTAATAATTGTTTATAATTTGAAAAGAGGAAAAATATCCAACGTAAATGCTTACATTTTCAGCCCCCTCCAGGTCCATTGATGTGGCCTGTACGCGTGCTACATAGAGAGCCAGCCAGCCAGACCAACTTAAAAACTGAATAAACCTTTGTTGATGTTAGCTATATTGATGTTGAGAGCTTCTAACTTGAGTGGTAAAGAGTTGCCTTTAAGAAGAAAGATGAAATTAAACATGATTTGCATAACCCAAGGCAGTAGCGTAGCATGGGTTTTCAGCGCCCGGGGCCAAAAATAATGTTTGCCCCCCCCCCCAAAAAAAATGTTATTTATTTTGTGAATCATTACCCACTTAATGACAATAACCTGAACAATTAAATACCACATTACATCGTCCTTAAATAAAGTCACACTATAACATTTAATTAGTATAAATTGAATTAAAATATTACTTATTTTATTAAACAAATATTTTTTCCTATGACTTTTGTGACTATTACGTTTTTAAGTAGGTCAGGGTAACGCTACTTTGTGACTTTTGTTCCGTAACTTTTCTGCCTATTACATCTTTTAGGTAGCTCAGGGTAACGCTACATTGTGACTTTTCTTCCTGTGACTTTTATTCCGGAATTCTTTTTAAAATATATTGTAGACTTTGCGCCCCCCTTCACACTTGTGCCTGGGTGCGATTGCCCCCCCCCTCTTGCTACGCCACTGACCCAAGGGTAACCATATTCATGCTACGCCTTGGCATAACCACAGGAAAATTTTCGAGTAAAAGTTATGCACATATTTGTGCTCATATCTCGCCTGTGTTAAAGTTATTTACTTCAAAAGTTTTTCTAGCTAGGGTGGATTGTGTAATGTTTATGTATTCTTTTGTCTGTATGTTTAATGTGAATAAAGAAACCAGCATGGAAGCTACTCCACAGGCACCACAGGGAGCCTTGTTTCTGATACCGGAAGTGAGGACTCGCAACTGGGAGCTGGGAACAGTCTCTTGACCAGCGGCTCTCAACCTGAACACATTGTGTCTTTGTTTCTCTCTTCTTTTCTTACACAGCTAAATGTGGTTTTAATCAACACAGCTAAGCACTCAAACTAACAAACCACCAAAAACATAATAGATTAGATCTTCGGACAACAGTGAAGATGACTCACCTGTTTTGGGGAAAAACCATTAATAATTAAATATGCATGCCTGCCCAAATATAGGTGACAACTGAATGAAAAGGTATGTAATCTCGCTTTTTAGAGGCTGGTTGTACCTGAAATATTACAAAGTATGGTCTAGTCTAGGCGTGTCTATTGAAAAGAAGGGAATTGAGTTGCCAAATATAGAAATTTGGCTGGGAAAAAGAGAAGAGAAAGGGTAAACTCTGAAAACAAGCTGCTGGAAGAGATTACCTTTGGCTAGAAAAAATTGGAAGTATCATGTCAAGCCATTTCAGCTCACTTTAACTTTAAAACATATTTCACTTCTCATAGGAAAAGTGCTACACTGTCTAATACAGAAGTTCTCAACCGAGGAAATTTAGGCTTTTAGGAGTGGAATTGGGATCACAGATTGGCAGATTTAAATTGTTTGAATATTGATCTTTTGGAATTGCTAGTATAGTTAAATCACTTTTCCTTTTTAAAAATAATCCAAGTAAATGTATATGTGCTAATATGGAAAAAATAGAAGATTTTCAATATTATATGCATATTATTTGGAATGCACTTCTTGAATCAATCTTGGAAGGGGGGAATGTCATTCTGAAATATGATGAAAAGGGTGCATTTGACAAAAAAGGTTGAGAACCACTGGTCTAATCCTTGCAGTTATTGACAAAGCACCAGATAGTCTTAAAAATATTGCTAATTCTGTTTGTACATTTTGCTTTTAGTCCGAGCCCGCGTAGGATTTGAACTAGGAATTAATTGGAGACTAAACATATTTGGTACCATTGAAAAGTTCATTATATGTAGATTAACATGATTGATAATTGAACCCTCAAATCTTTGCTGATGTTAGCAAAAAACAGTGAATTTTATTCTTGAACCCTGTCGTGTTCTAAAACTCATAATTCTTTTTGCCCAAAAGCCTAGGAGGGCAGATTTACATATGTTAATCTACATAGAATGAGCTTGCCAACGGTACCAAATATGTTTAGTCTCTAATTAATTCCTGGTTGACCACCATTTCAGCCTAATTCGCCCTGACTATTTCTGATGTAGAGATTGGTGCTCCAGCCTAATTGATATGACTTGTACTTTTGGGAAAATGAATGATAATTTAGTTCTTAACTCAGGAAAATGTTTTTTTTACCTTTTAGAAGAGCCAATTTTCCAGTTTTTCCACTGAATACAAAAAGAAATTGAAATACATTTAGACAGAATTAACTTTATTGCCCTTTTTGTGATATAACACAGGTGGATGCTGGTCCCACAAATATTAATCTAGCTCCAAAAGAGCTAAATTCCTAAACTTGGTTATAATGCGGTTGCCTGTACTATTAAAAGCAATATCATTGATAGAAGTGCAACCCAGGCATTTACCTAAGATTAATAAATTTTACATTACATTTAATTATTTTAATGTCTGAAGGTATGTAAGAGAGATTATTTTTTGAAGACCATTATTTTAAAAAAAAGGGGTCACCAAAATTTTATCCATCAACCCTTTCATGGAATCCTTGATACTTCATCGACCCCTGGACAGCACTGCCAAAAGAAAGATATCAAACATACCAATAACACTTCCAAAAATGTACCAAATCAAAATTTGGAGATTAACAAGAAATGATTTATAAAATACAAAGTAAAAAACAAGAATATATGTCAAAAGATGTAAAGCATACCAAATATTCAATAGACCCCTCCCAGCATTTATCGACCCATCGATCCCAAATAATTTGTGTATAAAAAATTGGATTCACCTGAGGTATTGAAATATAAAGTGAGTTAATGTAATTAGAAACCGTCAACCAAAACTGTCAAAATAGTTTTCTTCAGTTTTCAAGTTGGTCCGGCTGGCTGGCTATCACGCGTACAGGCCACACCAATGGAGCTAGAAGGCTGAAAATTTCAACATTTACTCCCTATTATGTCTAGAAAAAACCATTTTGTTTTTTAAAAATCCCCCCCCCCCCCCAATTGGTTTTCAGTGGGGGTTCAATTTACAATGTAAGATCATACTAAATTGATCCCTATTTTGTGCCCACTTGTTTTTTGAAAATCTGAAAAAAGGTGAGAGAAGTAACTTATTCATTTGTCACCCTTTTTTTAATTGATCACCCCCAACTCGGCATACTGTCAAAAGATGTTGGTAAAATAATGGTTTATATTGAGTGACTAAGTATTTGTTGATTTATTCAGAGCCAAATTAATAATCTAGCAAATGCTTGAAGCTATCAATTCCAATTCAGTGATTTTGCACTTGTTCCATAACTATACATTGCACATCTGGAATGTCCGTTACGTCAGTGCAGTATCTGTGCTTCGAAACCGCCATGGCCTCGAAGTTAAGAGAACCACGGCCCTTCGGGGGTCCTTGTGACATGCTCGGATATCTTCGGATATCTGGGAGAAGTTGCACAGAATATTTTGACCAGCTGGTCGGGAGGCAATCACCATTAACACACTCGGGATTTGTCCTGGTTATGACTTATCCCGGTCTCAGTGACAGGGATTTGGGATTCTCCCCCTCAAGTCTCTAGTCACAGGGACATGGCATCCCTCCTCCTCCCTACTGAACTAAATGACCCACCAAGGTAAACAAAACAATCAATCAATCAATCACATCATAGAGAAAGTGAAAGTGAAAGATTTACTAATGGAATTGCATTGCTTTTTCAGATTCAATCTTAATTTAGATATGATTTGTTATTCTCGGAAGCTTTTGAGGCCTTAACAGCAATGGTGTCTACCCAAAGAGTTGAACTAATTATCAAGTAAAAATTCTTATTAGGACATAATGTTGCTCAAGCTGCAGATAATGTCATACTATTACCTAAATGTCAGATAGATGTGGCATATTATCAGGCTGTATAGCAAATAAAAACTGTTATTACTTTAGCATGCAAGTAAAAATTTAACTTTTAATCTTCACGTGTATTTTTTAATTTAGGGTCCCTTTATAATATATGCTACAGATGCACTAGCCTAATCTGGCCCTGGCCACTACAAGTCTATAGAATTTGATTGATTTCTAAATGAAAAAGCATTAAAAATAAAACTCACAATACAATAAATTATCTTCATCAAAGTTTCATCCAGCCTTGGATTATAATATCATATTTTAAATATATTTCTTTTCTTTTTTTTTTTTTTTAGATGTTCCAGCTTGAAACATTTTATGAACTTACATAATTTGGTGATTTTGAATGGATCATCATTTTCTTGGTGACCTGAAATAAAGAAAATATGGAAAACTAAACAGGAAAATGAATACTATATTTGAAACGTGGTTTGCAAATTGTCTAATAGATAAATATAAAAACAAACAAACCCACATTGAAGAACAAATAAATGCTTGTGAAGTGTGTTGATCTTATTTTTCACCGAAGCCAAATTTGGGGCGACATATGCGAATACACCTTGAATAGAAACCCTATTCTTGTGAATTTAATTCTTGTGAATTTAAAAAATGTCATATATGAGCTGATATATGTAAACACACCGGAGAGAAACTATATGTGTGTGGATGTTATTTTTCATAAAAGTCAAGTTTAGGGCAACTCTTGCTAGCATACTCAAAAGAAACCATATAATTGTAAAGTTTTTCTTGGTGACAAAAAAACAAACAAACCCACATTGGAGAACACCTACATTTTCCAAGAAAGTCAAGTTTTCTCAGAAGTCAGGTTTGAGGCAACATATGGAAACAAACTCTAGAGAGAGACCACATACTTGTGAAGTATGTGGCTTTTCCTTTTTAAAGCAATCACTCTTGGTGGGTCACGTCCGAACACACACTGGAGAAAAACCATATTCTTGTGAAGTGTGTGGAGCTTTCTTTTCACAGAAGTCACATTTAGTGAGTCACATAAAAACACACACTGGAGAGAAACCATATACCTGTGAAGTGTGTAGCTCTTCCTTTTCACAGAAATCATGTTTGGTGGATCACATACGAACACATACTGGAGAAAAGCCATATTCTTGTCAAGTGTGTGGCTCTTCTTTTTCACGGAAGTCAACTTTGAAGCGACATATGAGAACACATACTGGAGAGAAGCCATATTCTTGTGACGTGTGTGACTCTTCTTTTTCTGATAAATCAAGCTTGAGCAGACACAGGCAAACACACACTGGAGAGAAACCATATTCTTGTGAAGTGTGTGGCTCTTCCTTTTCATTGAAATCACATTTGGTAGATCATATGCGAATACACACTGGAGAGAAGCCATTTTCATGTGAAGTATGTGGCTCTTCCTTTTCACAGATGTCAACCTTGAGGCAACATATGCGAACACATACTGGAGAGAAGCCATATTCTTGTGAAGTGTGTGGCTCTTCCTTCTCTGATAGGTCAACCTTATGCCGACATACCCGAACACACACTGGAGAGAAGCCATATCCTTGTGAAGTATGTGGCTCTTCCTTTCGACTGAAGTCAAGTTTGAGGCAACATATGCTATCACACACTGGAAAGAAATCACATTCATGTAGGCCTTCCCCTCATAAAAGTTGACTTTAACATGAACAATCACTTAAAAGCAACCTTACTTTTTCAAATTTGTGGATCATCATTCTTAAACAATTCAAGTATATCAATACATACTTGATCAAACAAATTAAAAACCGTATTCTTATAAAAGATTAAACAAGTTGGTGAATACAATTAAAAATGCTTGCAGTCCATATTGAAGTTGTAGCTGACAAAATCATTGCATTTGACTAAATTAAGACATGGATATCTGGAATAATGAAGAATGTCAACCAAAAATCTGACACAATTTGAAGTGTTTCATCAAATGAACATTCACTTGAATTACCTTCTATAATTTTGAAAACTGCCATTATCTCCCCAAGTGTTGTTCAGACTACCAGACTTATTTTTTTTTTGTTATTGTTACCACAATGTTTCAGCCAATTTATTCTACAGTTTTGGTCAATGGATAAAATTTTGTAACAAAACCAAAAATTCCAAATTTTGTATGTTGCTCTTATCAAATGTATTGGTCACAGTACTGCCCCATATACCTCGGAAACTATTAAAGATAGAAGCATGCAGTTTTCACCATTTGATAACATGTTTTGAAGATTCATTTAGATTTAAAAAATGACCTGACCTATTTATCATGCTTTTTGACGCTTAGTAACTTGGAATCTAATGAAGATAGAAACATGGTTTTCACCAATCGATAGCTCATTATTTTAAGATTTATTACATATATGTTAACTGTTATCATTTTTAGTGTATTTCGGGAACAGATAAAGAGTTTCTGAATATGTTCATCAAATATAAGTAAAAATGATAATCGGCACAAAGCAAGTGTGCCGAGCTATGACTCCCCAAATAGTTTTGGCCTGACCTGATCCAGTCCATTTTTCACGCTTAATAACTAGGGAAAAGATGAAGACTTTTTTTTAATGTTTTCGCTAAACGATAGAGCATCAAAGAATAAGTAAAAAACGTATTTTCTAAGTACTAAAACTTAACTATGTAATAGTGAAGAATTCTTGTCTCCATTCATTGTGTAAGCAAGGGAGCATTATATTCTCAATTTTAGTGAGGACATCCATATCTTGTCTTATTTAAAATCTTCCAAGATGTTAGAAACTGTCATCCTGCTTTCTTCAGTTTTTAAGCTGGTCTGGCTGGCTGGCTACGTCTCATGCATACAGGCAACACTAATGAAGCTAGAGGGCTGAACATTTAAACATTATTATGTCTAGAAAAAACGTTTTTTTGTTTTTTGAAAATCCCCCTCTGTATGTTTTTAGTGGGGGGGTTCAATTTGCAATGTAAGTTTATCATAAATTGATCCCTTAGTTTGTGTCTGCTTTTTTTGAAAATTCAGACTTGTTTAGTGATCACTTCCTAACAAAATGCAAAAGAAGTAACTTATTCATTGATCACCCCTTTTTCCAATTTTTTAATTGATCACTCCCAACATTATTGTTTCTAGTGAGTGACTAACCAGACCTGTATAATGTTTTATAATGTAGAGATCTTGTTATTTTTCAGCGGATGCCATCATTAATTCTCTTCATTAAAGGAACAGAGCTGATAGGGTCAATTTTGATACAGTAGATTTTATATTAATACTAGCATAAAACCCGTCAAAAATGATGGGTAACATTTTTGCTGTTTTATGGTAACAAATCAACACATATACAGCATTTGGATCTTTAGGTAAATTCAACCCAAAAGTTACTGAGCAACAGTTTTAGTGTTTCAGTTTTAGTTTTGGGGTTTTACGTGTTTTATTAGCGACGATAAGAGGATTACTGATTTTTAGCTACAAAAAGTGGGGGTCACATTGTATTCAAGTAAATACAGTAATATTAAATTAATAAATATTTTGTAATTGTAGCCCATTGTATCTTTTTCAATCCATCCGTAATTTGCTTGTCAAAGTGATCTACGATTTCCGGTGACTTTTTGTTTTTTAAAAATTTGTCTGTCTAGTGACTTTTGCTGCTTTGGTTTCCTCTCCCCCCTACCCAATCTGACTGGCTCCCATGATTCATTTCATCTCTACAGTGGTAGCTCATGTGTATGTCATTAATCTACGAAGGCCTGTCAGGCAATCGAATTGCGGTTCTGGTAGTGTTTCTTAGTTCCATATATCGGTATGGAAAAGCGTGACAGGCGGACAGACATCTGCACAAAAAAGTGACAATGGTATTTATATGTTTAGATTTGTTTTAAGTAAGAGAAATGTATTAACATTGTTCTTGGGAAATTCAAAGTAGATTACCAATATCAAATAGATGATTCCTAAAGTGATTATGTTTCACTGATACTACCTAATTAAAGTTCTGTTACTGTAAAATATAGAAGTGCATATTTCTTTTGTAATCAATGTACAGTGTTGCCCATAAATAAGTACATCCCCACCAATTTTAAAAAAAAGTTAATTCTCTTCTAAACCAAACACCAGGATTTTATTATTTCTAGTGGAGCATTATACAATCAATACGTATATTATTAGGTATTATTTATTACCAAACTCTACAGCATTGAAACTCTGTGGCCAAAAATATAAATATAGTACAGTAGACCCCTACGAAAAAGTTTTATTTCATTCTATATAGTAAGTATATTTTCAAACCAAACTTGATTTTTTTTTTTCTTCTAGCGGATATAAATGGAGTACACAATGTTTAAATAGTTCTTATAAAGACATAGTTTTCACTGTACAGACGTTTATTTCAGAAATGGCTCCACTTGGAAAAGAACTCTTTTCTGATTTGAAGCAACGTATTATTAATTTGGACAAACAGAACAACGTCTACCAAAAAATAGCTACTAGACTGATGTTAAGCAAAAATACTGTTAGCAAAATTGTGCAAAAGTTGGAGGTGTACAGAAGCGACCAGGTTGACCATGCAAGCTAACCACAAGGTCTATTCGTTATATCAGATGATTGGTTGATGAAGACCAAAGAAAATCGGCTGCGGATGTTGCTAATGAAGTAAAAGAAAAGTGTGTGCCATGAATGTTTCGATTACAACAATCAAACATGCCCTGAACAAGATAGGAAACCGCTACTGACATTTAGACACAAACAGGCTCGTTTGAAGTCTGCACAGGAGAATAAAGTTAAAAATCCAAAGTTTTGGGACAGCATGCTATGGTCAGATGAAACAATAATCAACATATTTGGGTCTAATGGCATCATGGTGTACAAGGAAAATTGTTTGGTCTCAACAGCATGGTGGTGGAAATGTCATGGTCTCGGGTTGGGTGAGCTGCATTTCATCGACATAATTATGAATGATGAAGATTACGTTAAAATATTGAAAGAAAACATGTTCCAGTATGACAATGATCCAAAACATTCCACTATGAAGACAGCAGAGTTTCTGAAGAAGCAATAGGTAAAAGTGCTTGATTGGCCTGGCACATTACTGGATTTAAATCCAATTGAGCACTTGTGGAATGTACTTAAATGGAAAGTAGAAAAAGACTATCCAACAAGACAGAATTGAACAATTGCATATTGACGGAGTGGAAAAAGATTCCAGTGACTGTTTGTGCATAATCTAATTAGATCAATGTCATCAGGACTACAAGCAGTAGTAAAAAAAATAAAGGCGGCCACACCAAATATTGATTTTAAATAACTTTTCGCAGGGGTGTTCCTATTTTTGGACTGCTACATATTCATATTTTTGGTTACCGAGTATCAATGCTGTAGAGTTTGGTCATAAATAATACCTAATAATATCCGTATTGATTCTATAATGCTCCACTGGAAATAATAAAATACTGGTATGTTTAGTTTAGAAGAAAATTAACTTTTTATAAAAAGAATTGGTTGGGTGTACTTATTTATGGGCGATACTGTATATTTCTGTATATTCCATATACCTGATATAAATCTTTTTAGTTTTGACACTATCAAAAGCATTTATATATGTACATACACATACATACACACATTTACATATGTGCATACACATATATACATACACACACTTATATATGTGCATACATACACATACACACATCTATATATGCACATACATATACATATATTTATGTATGTACATACACACACATACATTTATGTATATACACATACACCAATTTATATATGTATACACATACATACACACATTTATATACGTACATGCACTATACATACATTTATATATGTACATACACGCATCTATATATACATACACACACACATTTATATATGTACACACACATACATACACTTATATATGTACATACACACATTCATATATGAACATACACATACATACATACACGTACATTTATATATGTACATACACAAACATACACACATTGATATATGTGCATACACATAAATGCACACATTTACATATACACATATATACATGTATAAACAGTAAGATTAAACACCGATAAAAACACATAAATACGCCAAATGAAAACATAGATGCCCATTGGGTGGATCAAGCGCCCAATCGCATAACAACTAAATACACAAAACATGCCCAAATGAAGCATGAATACCCATTGGGCAAATCAGAAAACGGCAAACTAGATGTATAAAAAC
>VCCN01000279.1:211483-235253 GCA_006491835.1 Architeuthis dux | reverse complement strand
TTAAATTTCTCATATTGTACACAAGTAAATACAGTAATTTTTTGGTTAAAAATGGATTTTTTCAATTTTAATGAAATTAATAAGAAAAATATCTTCAATTAAATGAATAAATTATAATCTTTCATACAAAGAAAAGTGTAATTTTCCTGTTATGAAAAATACTTTACTCTGTTTAGATGGTCTTTTCACAATGCAAAACAAATGATTGTTGTGTTTTCTAAGAATAATCTCATGAACTCACTTTTTCTCAAACCATGATACAGGTTTCATGTGCAGACCACTAACAAGGAACATATCATTTGGATGTTTGGATGATATTCCCATCAAGCACCCCAAAGTTTTGCAAATCTAAAAGGATGTTTTTTCCTTGACGCCGGTGACGTCATTTTTGAGGCTCTTTTATATAATTATTGTAAGGAAATTATTCACTGCGGTACTGAACCAGTGTGACCTCAATGATAGTCCCTCACATAAAAGCTATTATGACTAAATACAATCATTTCACAGTGGCGGCCCTAGGTCCAACTGCACCCCCCGCCCCCTGCAATTTTTTCATATTATTTTTTAGATTTTTCACGTTTCCTCAGATATATTGCACCCCAGATCTCCAGTGCTCCTCCCCAGTTGCGGGGGTCTGCGGATCTCCACATGCCGCCTCTCGTTATCATATGAACCACATTGATGATTTATTATGAAGCAAAATATTTTGTGACATTATTTATTACCTGCTGAGAAAATATATTTTAGCCATGAAAAAGTAAAAATTCTCCTAAAGATACACAGATTTGACTGTTTTTTTTAAGTTATCAAAAATATGACGCCAGGATTATTGCAAAAAATTTAATGTTTGATGCAACATTTTAAAAATCTGTGGAAATAGATTTGAATAAAACTTTCTTTTGTTAATCAATTAATGATTGAATTTGTTTATTAAAAGATTTCCCTGTGAAAAAAAGTATCAGAAAAATTTTCATTTGTTTAATTAATTAACAGTTTTAATAAATTTTATACAATCCCCAGTTAATTAAGGAAAGCAGGGGTCAGGCTTTTTTTTACTTATTTTCAAAGATAATTCCTGGGGGAAAAGATTTTCTGTTAGATGAGTAACAAATCCCCTGGATATTAGTACAGATCACTTATATTAGGAAAGTAAAAACTGCAAATTAAATACAACATTGCGTTGCAACTTTTAGGGTCTAGTTGCTTAATTGTACTTTAGACTTATGTAAAAAGGGACTTTCAAAGTCTTATTCGAATACTTGAAAATCCATTAAATTCTTGTTTATTTTTTAAGCTTTATGTACCTTGAAAATGTTTTTATTAAATACTGTTGTTGAATAAATTAAAAAGTATTTACTTAATCATGAAATACGTATTGGGAATAATTTTGCTAGATGAGGAATTTAGCATTTATGGAAGCCCATAAGTATCAACTATATGGCAAAGTTTAATGAGTCTGCCATAAAAAATTGTTCCGATGATTGGGACTGTTTTGACATTTGTTATTTTCATACTTAACCTATTTACTTGAGTAAATTGCAATCTTGAATATAATTTTTGTAGGTAAAATGCAGTAACATATTATAATATCATTTTTTTACAGTCGAATATTATAATAATAATAATTAATAAATGCATTTAAAGAAAGCGCGCTTTCTTGGGAACTTCAATACTTAAGTCCCCACTGGACAAAAGTGCTTGAAATCAATTGCAGTAAAAATATAAGGCCTATTAAAGAAGAGTAAGAAAGTGCAACTTGTCAGTAAAGTTTTTAATAAAACACAGGGCAGGAGCTACAGTTATGAAGTGTATTTATTTACTGCGTTCATATAATTATCAAAGTCTCGAAACAAGAAAGATTTTATTTTTGATTTAAAGGCTGCTAATATATGTATGTTCCGGATATCATAGGGTAATTGATTCCAAAGTCTGGGTGCTATATAGCTGAAACTCCTGCACCCATGAGTTCTATTCATAAAGACAAGTTCTAAAATCAAACCATCTAAATATTGGATGTTAATAAGAGCACAGGGTTCATAAGGGCACATATCATGCAGACATTTGAATATTGTAATTAAAATTTTGAACACAACTCTTTCTTCTATCCTAAGCCAATGTAGGCTGATAATGATGGTCCTAATTGACTCACATTTCCTATGTTTCAAAAATAACCAGGGAGCAGCATTTTGTACGTTTTGTAGTTCAAGCCAAAGAAAAGTGAATTACAGTAGTCTAATCTACTGGTAATATTAGTGTGAACCAGCTGTTCATGTTTGTTGTTGGAAAGTAAGTTTCTAATACTACAGACATCTCTAATTAATTTATAACAGTGAAACCTTTTATATCCATGCTGCTGAAGACACTGCAACCCATTAGCTTGTTTGTGGGTGTTCAGCCTCAACAATACCACTTTCTCAATGAGCTTGTTAATTAGAAACTGGTCACTTTTCTTTAAGAAGGCCATGATGGTTGATTCTTTAACTCCTTCTAAAGAGAGATTCACTAATTTACATATGTGGTAATAAGAATATCAATAGTCTTTGTTTAATTCTTTTGAGAGCACATTCAATATTTTGCCAGAATTATAATCCTTGATTAGCTTGCAATAACAACTAGATTTCATTCAGTTGATAGAATTAGCATTGTTAGGAATTTCTTATTTCCTCTCAGTGTTTCATTATTCTAAAGCCTGAAATTATTTCTGAAGAAATGGTTTAATGACAATTTAGAATGAAGGAAGAACTTATTAGTGCTTAATAAGAATCAGTCCTTTGTATACATTTTATATATATTTTCAGAAATCATGAAGAAAGAATTTTTAAAGATTTTTTAAAATGAATTATGACTCCATTCCTGGAATTTATGAATATATGTACACTAGGTGAGATACAAAAAATATTAATAAAAGTTTAATTTACATTAAAAACTAATTTAAAAAATAATATATACAGTTGGTGAATCAATGGTCAATTGGAATAGTGTAAGTTTTCAATGGATTATTCTTTTTTAATTTTCTTAAACAGAATTTGAACTTTGATTATTGTCTTTCATAGGAAAACCAATAATCACCACATGTTAATGTGTTTCATATCATTAACAACATTTGATACATTTCATTTATACTAGATTTATACATAGAACATCTTCTCTGAATAACTCAATGTATTGTGGGTGCAAACTGACAGCTTTTTCCCCTACCTATTTTTTTTTAATGTATCTTTTTCTCAGCATTTGTACATCTGATATACTGTTGATTGCTTGACTATAAAAACTAAAGTATTTTTTTCACATTTTCAGTTTTTTTATATTGAACATGTTTCCTATCAACATTTTTAAAGATTATTTACTCTTATTAGATGAAATATTATAACCCAATATTTTATTAATTTTGAATACTTTTTTTGTTATGTGATAAAACAACTGAAAATTAAAGTGGAGGTAAAAAGAAGTCAACATTAATAAAATATTAATCAACATGTTATCCAAATTCAGAAAAACAATAAGTGAATGTCTTCAAATAAATCTGTTGGACGTTTGTTAAACATAAGAAGATGTAAAGATGAACACTTGTTTTGTTGGTTAAAAATTACTATGTAAACAATTCTTCTATTTTTAATCAATAATGCAGTGTTTTTTGTTTCTAATTAAAAATATATAGGAAAGTATAAATGACAAATATTTAATCATTGTATGTGGATTATTTTCCTTATCTTTGATGTTTATTTTTCACAAAATTTCTGCTGTGTATCCTCTGGTCTTCCCTTGGTGTCTGTTCTATGGTGGGTGGGGGTGTATCCCTAATATACATATCACATCCAGTTTTTCATCTCTGTGTTTTCGGGATTGTCTCCCATTGATCTCTGCAACACAGCTGAAATGTGAAAAATAAACTACCAAGATGAGGAAAATAGTCTGACTAAACCATTGAACCATAAACCGAGTTACTATAATTTTATAATTGCAAATAATACATAGATCTACTTTTTACATTAATAATACATCTTTTTATTCACAGCTACCAATTTGATGAACAAATGAGCCTTTTTACCACCATACATAAATATTGTATGAAGAAACTAATCATTAATACAATGTTGAATACAAGAATTAGGAAAGAAACTGTATTATGAAAAGTGTTGTTTTGCACTTCTCCATTTCCACAGGATTCAGAAAAACACACCTGCAATCCTACACTGGCATTTTCACAGTGTTTACATTTTAAAACAAGCATGCAAATACACACTGTAAAAACATATTCTTGTAATGTGTGTGGATCAGCATTTTCACAGAAGTCCAACTTGAAAACACACATGCAAACACACACTGGAAAGAAACCATATTCTTGTGAAGTGTGTGGATCAGCATTTGAATTGAATTCAACTTTAAAAATCCACATGCGAACACACACTGGAGAAAAACCGTATTCTTGTCAGGTATGTGGATCAGCTTTTTCACAGCATTCACATTTAAAAACACACATGCGAACACACACTGGAGAGAAACCATATACATGCAAAGTGTGTTGGTCAGTATTTTCACAGATTACATCATTAAAGTTGCACATGCAAAAACACACCAGAGAAAAACCATATTCTTGCGAGGTGTGTGGATCAGCATTTTCACAGAGTTCATCTTTAAAAACACACATGCGCACACACACTGGAGAAAAACCATATCCTTGTGAGGTGTGTGGAGCAGCCTTTTCACAGCATTCACATTTAAAAATACACCTGCGAAAGCACACTGGAGAGAAACCATATATATGTAAAGTGTGTGGGTCAGCATTTTCCCAAAATGGATCTTTAAAGATACACATGCAAAAACACACAGGAGAAAAACCATATTCTTGTGAGTTGTGTGGATCAGCTTTTTCGGTGAATTCATCTTTGAAAAAACACATGCGAAAACACACTGGAGAGAAACCATATTCTTGTGAGGTGTGTGGATCAGAATTTCCACGGCATTCATCTTTAAAGAGACACATGCGCACCCACACTGGAGAGAAACCTTATTCTTGTGAGGTATGTGGTTCAGCATTTTCTCAGAGATCAGTTTTAAAAACACACTTGCAAAGACACACAGGTGAGAAACCATATTCGTGTGAGTTGTGTGGGTCAGCCTTTACACAGACTTCCGGTTTAAAATCACATATGCGAACACACACTGGAGAGAAACCATATTCTTGTGAGATGTGTGGATCAGCATTTTCACGGTGTTCACATCTTAAAAGTCACATGCAAACACACACAGGAGAAAAACCATATTCATGTGAGGTGTGTGGATCAGCATTTTCAAACAAGTCCAACTTGAAAACACACATGAGAAAACACACTGGAGAAAAACCATATTTTTGCAAAGTGTGTTGGTCAGAATTTTCACAACATTCACATTTAAAAACACACTGGAGAGAAACCATATATGTAAAGTGTGTGGGTTAGCATTTTTGCAAAATGGATCTTTAAAAATACATAGAAAAAACATATTCTTGTGAGCTTTTCCATTGAATTCATCTTTGAAAAACACATGTGCACACACTGAAGAGAAACCCTATTCTTGTGAGGTCTGTGGATCAACATTTCTCAGCATTCAGTTTTAAAAACACACGTGCAAAGCCACGCTGGAGAGAAGCCATATTCTTATGAGGTGTGTGGATCAGCATTTTCACAGTGTTCACATCTTAAAACATATTTTTGTGAGGTGTGTGGATCATCTTTTTCATACAAGTCCAACTTGAAAACACAGGAGAAACCATATTCTTTAAAGTGTGTGGATCAGCATTTGAATTGAATTTGACTTTAAAAAACCACATGCAAACACACACTGGATAGAAATTATATTCTTGCAAAGTGTGTCGATCAGTATTTTGATTTAGTTTGTCTTTCCAAACACAAATGTGTGCACACACTGGTGAAAAACCATATTATTAGGTGTGCGGATCAGCTTTTTCACAGCATACAAATATAAAAATACACACTGGAGTGAAACAATATTTTTGATATGTATGTGGATCATAACTTTCACTGGGTTCAAAATTTAAAAACCCATATGTGAACACACTAGAGAATCTGCATTCAAAAAATACCCACTAGAGAGAAATCATTTTCTTGTAAAGTGTGTGGATTGTCATTTTCAAAGATCACTTGCAAAGATCTTAGAGAGCAACCATATACTTATCAAATATGTGGATTTTCCATGGAAACACACACTATACCTTTTCCCGAGCAAGTTAAAATTTCCAGCAACAAATTAAAAAATGGCAAAAAACTGAATTGATGAATATGAATAATCAAATAATTACTGATACTGCTTCAATCGCTGTAAATATTAATTTTTTGAGTTAAATTATTTGAAACTTATCTCTTACTAAAATTCATGGGTCTTTTTCGTTAGTCCCCAATAATTTTAAAGTACGCCACCCCCTCCACTACAAATTAGAGGCTCTAATGCTGTCAAAAGTTTGAAATAAGAAAAAATTAGCAACATACCACAAAGTATTTTGCAGCTTTTTGCTACCCGCATCAAACCAAAATTTTCATTATCAATGGCAATTAATATAAGTTTATTTCATTAGCCCCTCCTTCTTCCCTGGGTTAGGGGTTATAGTTATGTGTAGGGTTGTGTTGGGGACTAAAGACCAAGCATTTTGGGTATTTGCTTGCTGAAAGTTTTAACTTGCTCGTGAAAAGGTATAGAGAGAAATCATATTGTTATAAGGCGTGTTGATACACATGGAAAACCAAGAAGATCATATTTTTTAAAATTATGGTATTCTTTATTTTCCTGCTCAATGTACTGGCTATTATTCTTTAAAACTTTTTATATTTTTTGCATCTTGAAAATGAAAATATTTTATACTTGGAGTGGGAAAAGAACTAATTCAGCACATCTCAACACAACCATTACTAATATTTTACTAGTATTTTCCATCATCTTAACTTTAGTTGCTTTTCATTAAGATGACTGAAAATACCAGTGAAAAATTTAGTAATGGTTATAGTAATACTTCAACATAATTACTTATTGTGGCTAAACTATGGTCATAAAACATTTGACCTATTATTAATTAAACAGCCTTTTCTGGAGTTGCAGATTTCACCTCATGATCCTCTTAGAAAATATGAATTGCTTAAATTTACAAGATTTAAAAAAATATCAAGTAGAATTAAGACAAACTGGATTTTTAAAAATGTTTTTTTTATTTCCAAATGCTGTACAAGTAATTGTTCTCCAGTGGATAAAATACATTTTGAATACGGGTTTAGGTATATCTTTGTGTATTTTAAAATGTTATTCCACACTGTATAATCAGCTAATTCTCAAAATTAAGCATCCATTGTCCTGGTGCTGTCACACTAAATTGATCTACCTCTTTAAAATGAAAAGGGTATATTGCTGATTACTCATCTTCAAAAGAAGTTTTTGAAATATGAGATACTTTTATACATTTTAAAGGAAAATTTGAGTTGCCTTTGATTTGGAAAAAATAAGGTCCAAATCTTTTGCTCAATTTTTTCTTATACCTTATGAAATTGAAATCTGTTTCCATATTATTATGAAATGATAAAAAGAATTTTTCAAATTTTATAATAGAGCCTTATTATGTTTCATATAAAAGGAAAAAATTAAGTTATGTTTTAAAATTTTTAATTTATTGATTCTAAAAATAAATAAACCATTACTTTGGCTGGAAATTTAACTTATTTTAATTTTGTGGAAAATTAAAAAGAAAAGATGATTGTCATTGTAAGTTTCATGCTAATTTTTGTTAACAGTCATAGAATGTGTAAGTACAGTTGTATTTAAATGGAGCTCACAGTTTAATGCATTTAGACTGTAATGAAACAATGTGCTTTGAAATCTATACAGTAAACCCTTGCTATCAGTAATAAGAATTAAGTTTGGTAATTTGCCACATTGAATGAACAATTCTCGTTAAATCCAAAGGCAGTTCGGTTGCCCCATGTTCTATTCTCGACCTCACCTCTACACACAAATGACTAATGTTATGTACAGTTCTATAAAGATTTGCTTAACCTCTATGTCACAATGTTTCTCCCCCCCCCCAAAAAAAAAAAGAATGGTTGTAGGCTTTTGGTTTTAGACTATGATTTCCAAAGTATTCTGTGATTTTTTTCTTTTCTTTTTTTTAAGCTAAGAAACGCATTTTAAGAGCTTAACAAAAAGTAATGTTTGGAAACAGCTATCGTTTTTTGTCTTTTGTTTACATAAATAAAACTAAGCAAGTCAAAATTATTATTCAATGTTTTTTTCTTTACATTCACTGCATATATTTCGATAGGGGTTCAATTTTGTTTTTATTATTTATCTAATATTACATAAAAGGTGAATAAAAAAGTTTTCCTACAAAAACTGCGATGTAAACTAAACAGATTTTTGACAAAAACCTATTGTATTAATTTAAATACTATTTACCTTCATGAAGCACATGAAATGACTTATTTACTATTCAAATATTAGGATGCCTGTCATTAAAGAATTAACAGACAAAAAAATAAGTTTAAACTAGATCTTAATTGTTACTTTTTCTTTGTAATAACTACGGTTTTTTCCTAAATTTCATCCTTTTCAATTTACCTGCAGTAGATAAAACTTAAAATAAAAAGGACGGTTTGTATTCAATTTCACTCTCACATTTCAGTTGTTTGGTGTAAATTAAACAGTAAGCTAAAATAAGTAAACTTAAAAAATAACACCTAATTCACCATTACTTTTTTATTAACACTAGCTTAGAATAATTGCCACGTGTTCACTGCATTTATTGAACTTTGTTAGGGATGGATCCACGAGTTTGTTAAAGCCGACATTCCTTATAGTGAGGGTTTACTGTATTAGAATTTGCAACATATCCATATGTCTGTCCGTATGACGTACTTACTATTATCTAATAATATAATAAGCAACAAGTCTGTCACACCATCTAGGGTAGACAACTCTAGCAAATCAACTTCGGTATTTACTCCTTGATTACTGAATTTATTTATGATTAGGTTACTTTGTAATGCAAGTTAATGTTAACTAAAATTCTTGTATTCAATTTGCATTATACTTGAAACAACTGAAAGGCTTAGATGCACACTGGTTGGCCTTGGGCCTTATTTTCTTTAGATGGCATAAAATGGGTTTGGGTCATAATCCTGAATGGAGAAAAACTGATATAAAAATTATTTTCTACCATTATATAGGAACAGAGTTAATTGTTTGCTTCAATTCATTGAGATGTCATAAATTAAATAAGGGGGTTCTTATGCAAACAAAAAATATTTCCACTAATTCTTTTACAAAGTAACATTTTCATGAATAAACTCAGTAATTAAGGAGTAAATACTGAAAGTTTTATTAAGTAAAATACGTAAGTTTTATTTAGTAAAATACCTTTTTGCTTTGCTAATAGTATACCTATAGGTTGAAATCTCAATCATTCTAGTACCTGAAAAAACTCATGGGAGTGTAAGAGACAACCAAGCCATATTTAATAGAATAAATATATATTGGTAATTTATTTAGATTAATTTAACACATTACCCGATAAAAAATTTCCAAATCATTTAATAAAAAAGTAGTAATAATCTAAGGGAAATCACTCTGAAAGCAATTCTGCACTGTAAACTCTCTTACTGTCACAGACAGACTGATACATTGCAAATCATAATATAGATTAGGCTTTATTTCAAGGCATTGAAAGTTTTTGTGTTTGTCTAATGGTTTCATTTACAAAAGATATAGAGGGTGGGCATAAATTCTTGATACATGAGTACAAACTGTGCATTACTAATGATAGAGAACATATTAAACATGTCATTAAATAAAGTTATGCATATACACTTCCATGTCCATGCCCACCCTGTAATAGAGGATTTTGTGTAAACTTCCAATGAGAGGCATCATTTCTCTTTAGTTTTTGACATCAATTTCAAACAGAAACTTATATTAATCCATGTATTTGTTTTTCATTTTGAAATATTTTTGTAATTTTCCCCAAGGAATTTGAAAGTGGAAAGATCTTTTATTGCAAAGAAAAAAACACAAAAAACAAGTAGATATGAACAATAACTTCATTTCATAAAGTCTAAGAAAGAACTGAGTAAGAAAATATTCTTTTATTAATTTTTTTCAAAGTAAAAACATCTAATTTTTTACAGAATACAGAAACATATATACAGTTGCCAATAATTCAAGATAATTCATCAAAAACACAAGATAAAACTAAACAAACAAAAGTGTGTTTGGGTTGGATTCGATTTCTCGCCAAACAAAAGGCGAGAGGGAGTTATTGTAAATCTGGCAGCTCTCCATAAACATAAGTTCATTGAGGTTCACTAGAGGTCAATTTTGGATTACAATAACTTTGCAGCCAAACAATTACATCTTTGGAGGTAAATTTGTATGCAAGATTAACTTGGGCAGAAACAGATGATAGGATAGATGGTGCTGACTTTCAGGATCAGTGGAGGTCAGCAGAGGTCAATTCTGGATTAAAATAGATTTTTCTTAGCCATATTGCAGCCAAACAATTATATTCCTGAAGAAACATGAAGGTTAACTTGGGCAGAAAAATATGCAAGGTCAAGGCCAGCACAGGGCAATTTTGGATTAAAATATCTTTTTACAGTCAAGCAAAAGAACTTTGGGGTCTAAATTTTTTTTCTGTTCAGTTAAAAGTTGTGCAACCCTGAAAAACGTTTTTTTTAGACAAAAATTCTAAATTGCAACAACACAAGGACTATCTCCCATGATCACTGGTCTTAGCCTGACTTTTCAATGCTTTCCCCATGGCTAGCTCTATATTGGTTGTTCTAGGGTTGGATCCTCGAACAACCATACTGGCACCTGATAGGAGATGCACTAACGTTATGGTATCCAGAAGCCCTGTCAAACTAAGGGACAACATCATTTGTTCTATTTTGTTCATCAGAATATTTTTTCAGTAACAGTTACTTTTTCATGTGTAAATGGTGTAATTAATCGTTTATTTCAATTGTTGTGTTGTGTAAGAAGAAATATATTAGAGAACATATCTTTCTTGTGTTGATACATTTGAAGTTATTTTTCCCCTAGGTAACACCAAATGTCTCTGCTAGTAGTGTATAGATTTCACTTTCTATATAGATTTTTTTTGCGTACATTGTACATTCAAAAAGAAAGGTGCACAGATATATTAACCTGAAAGAATTGTTTTTATAGAAAATTCATAAGTGTTGTAGGGTTTTATGATCCAATTGCAGGTTATTTCAATATGATAGTATGATACAATTTAAAAATTAACTAAATTCATAATTTAAAAAATGTACCAATAATATTTGCTATTTAAATAACAGTATTTCAGAGGTAAAACTTTTAAAACAGCATACGACAAGGATCTTAACAACCAAATCTGAAATAAGAATAAACAAATCCCCAAATTTATGAGCAGTAAATTAATTCACAAATTTTTACAAAATATTTAAAGTTTTGTGAGGCCTTCTGAAATAATAGATGAATTCCAAAATGTATTGCTTTATGTTCATTCATTGAAAACTTTCTAAACATAAATACTTTAATGAGGTATTCTGAATAAAAGTAGACAAATCCCCAAATTTATTTGCCTTATCTTCTTTTGCTCAAATTTTTCTAAAAATATAAAATATTTGAGAAGCCTTCTGAAGGAATAAAAATTAAATAAATAAATTCCAAAATTTATTTGCTTGATGTTCATTCACTCAAAACTTTCTAAATATTTTCAAACTTTTGTGAGTTATTCTGAAATAATAAAAATAGTCAAATTCAAAAATTCAGTTGCCTTTGAGTATTTTCAATTGAATTTTTCTTTTTTTTCATTATAAAACAAAATGTTGCAAGTGGTATGCAAAAACAAATTATAAATATTGATGATTTTCTGAAATGTTTTCAATTTTAGTTGAATTGGGAAAAATTCATCTGCAGTTTTTCTTCAGCCTTTAAAAAAAAATTCAAAATATTTACTTTTTCGGTGACCACTTTTCAATTATTGTAACTAAAAGAGTCTAATCAGGACTTGCATTTGTTGCTCACTGAACTGAAACATTTACTGCTTAATTTAAAAAATATGTCGACTTGTAGTATTTATGGTGTAGTAATTACATTGAGGATACACTAGTAGAAATACGTAATTACATATTGATCATAAACTTGTAATTATAGAGTAATCATATTGACTAGCTGAAAATCCGCCTCGAGGGCGGATTTTCCAGCTAGTTCCTGAGGAAGGCCAAAAGGAGATCAAACATTTTTTTAGGGGAAGTTTAATTCAATACCTCTGGCAACTATACATAGATCAGCCCAAAAAATTGAATCACTTCCTTCTTAGCCCATTTCCACAAAATTTCATTGAAATTCATTGAAAATCTTTGGAGATATTTAATGATGTAAACAAATAGCTATGATGCATTGGAATTAACTGTGCATGAATCAGCCCCAACATTTTAATTTGAGATCCTTGCATGATACTCAGTATTCCAGCTAAATTTGGTTCAGGTCTGTAGTTTTCCAAATTATGAATTTCAATACCAATAGCTCCAATGCAGGCAGATAATAACTGCATGGATCGGCTCCAAAATTTGAGATTACTGCATGATATTCTGTATCCCTGCCAATTTTGGTCAAGAGTAGTTTCTGGGTTATGAATTCTAGGACAAATATCTACGATGCAAGGAAGATAACTGTATGGATCTACACAGAAACTTTATATTTGAGATCCCTGCATGATATTAGTCGAAATTGGCCAAGTAGTTCCTGAGTTATGAATTTTAGGACAAATAGCTATGATGCAGAGGAGATAACTATGGATCGGCCCCCGCATTTATATTAGATCCCTGCATGATATTCGGCATCCCTGCTAATTTTGGTCAAGATCGATCGAGTAGTTTCTGAGTTATGAATTTTAGGACAGGGCATTACAGACATAGTCCATAGCCTATTAATTAGTAGGAGATGATTTAGTAACTACATTGATGATAAACTATCAGTGATTATAACACTGAGGATAAACTAGAAATTGTAATTACATGTCGATGATAAACTTATAGTAATTCATGATTTAGTAATTACATTGATGATAAACTTTTAATAACAATCAATGATAAACTCAAACTCATAGTTTTTATGAAAACTCTGGGCAAATGTTGAATTTCCAACCTTCGAAATCAGCGATCTTCAAAAGGACATTTCAATCAACACTGTTACATCTGGTATCAGCTGCTAAGAAGAACCTAACACTATTACAAATGATCGAAATGTTATTAATTGCAACTTGGATGTTTTATTTAGGTAAGGACTCAGAATATTCATTTGGAAACAAATTGCACTTAATATTAAAATATACTGACCTCATTAAAGTTTTTAGTTTTGAAATAGAAGGGAGGAATCAATAAATAAAATAAAAAAGCTACACACTTTAACAAGAAATTTATGCTAAAAATTTTAATTTATTACTTTAATCAACAATCTCATTTGTCTCATGTTTTTAAATAAATAATTAAATAGGTAATTCTTGCAATAACGCATCAGCCCCAATGCCATTTTGAAATTGGCAATTTTTGAATGGCTAAAAGTGGCAATTTTATTTATTAGAGGTTTATTTTTTAAAATCTTTGAAATAATTTTTTAATGATTTTTTAACGGCCAGGGTTAGGGCTAATAGGTAGGTTTAGTGTTAGTAGGTAGGTTTGGGGTTAGCGATTCTATATTGCACTTGTGTGTTCTACTAGTCATAAAACGATGGAATCCCTAATCCCAAATGCTGAAAATGGCATGGGTCCCTTAACTGAAAGAGTGCCAATTAAATGAATATATTTTATTGTTATGGTTCACATATTTTCTTAAAAATCTTGGAAATAAATAATTAAATAAATACATTGTAATGTTACATTTCATATTGTTATGTATTTCATTTTATAAAACATTTGAAATAGAAATCTTAGGTTCTTCTTAGCAGCCGATACTAGGCGTAACGGTGTTGCACAAAATGTGTCCTTTTGAAGATCTCTGATTTCGAAGGTCGGAAATTCAACATTTGCATATATAATGTAGCGTTAGGGTTGGTGTAATATTTTCATTATTATTTTTATTTCATTATTTCTTAAATAATCATAATTAGGCATAAGACTAAAACCTAATTACTTCTATAAAAAGAAATACTGCCATACTGGCACTGAGGGAAAGAGAGAATCATATCCGCAGTTTTGGACGACGGGCGGAAAATAAGAGTCAAATTTTAGTTTAGCATTATACTTCCATATTCCGCTCCTATTACTTTTAGAATTTGTTTTTAGGAGAACGGCGATGTAAACTAAACTCAATCTTGGCTATATTTTAAAGAATTATATCGATCAAAGTCGGTATATTTATTTAAATAGAAAAATAAATATTATGACATTATATTTAGATTGCGTGACTCTCTATCATTTTGTTTTCAACTACCTCATGCTTTCGAAACATTATTTAAAAGTTCTATTTTTGACACCTTCCGAGAATTATGTTCCTAATTTAATTTTTTTAAAAAAAGAAGGATCTATTTATCTTTCCTCTCATTGTATAAACAAAACGCACATGAAATGTTGTAAAATGTGGATATTTTAACTCAAGGGACGAAACTATGTTGAACACCGATTTCCTTTTTTCTCGTTATCAGTCGAAAACATTTTTCCAAGATAATTTGAGGTTTGTTTAATGAATCGTGAATAATCATCTGTGCATCTGAAACATTTTTAAATATTTAAAGATAAACCAGGTAAGAATTACATTTTTTTTAACTTTTGAAATTTATAGTTTTATGAAAATGTAATTTTAAATCTACTTTGTTGACAGAATCCTGACCTTCATTTTTCCTCGGGAAAAATTGAAGGTCAGATTCAGTCAAAGTATCAAACAGCAAATGTACCAAAAGCTTAGGCAAAAAGTGTCAAATCGTCTACAAAAGTACCAAATAAATAAACATCTTAAATTAAAAGAAGTTAATTACTAGCAACTTGGTGGTGGTGGTGGTGGTGGTAGTAGTATTAACAGAGGTGGTGGTTTTCCAGGCTTTGAAGATGTGAAATGAAATATATTCGCTCGACGGCAATCTTTGCAAACGCGCATCACTCCCCCGCCATTTTAATTTGGCAATTTTGAAGGGCTGAAAGTGGCTAGATTTTTAACGTGCAAAAATAACGTTATTCTCTATCTAAAAATACCGTTTTTCGGCAAGTGTTAAGGGATCCATGCCGTTTTCAGCATGGCTCTAAACCTAACCTACCTACTAACCTAACATTAAACCTACCTACTACTAACCTTAACACTAAATCTACCTACTGAACCTAATCCTGACCCTTTTATAAAACATAAACAGCTAATGATGCCACTTTTAGCCATTCAAAAATTGCCACTTTTAGCCATTCATGAATTGCCAAATTTAAAATGGAGGGAGGGTGATGTGTGTTTGCAAAAATTGCCTTGCTCGACTATTATATAACAAATTTTAAAGGAAATTGCTTAAATGTATAAAGTTTTCTGAGCATCGAACCAAAATGGTACGAACAATGAAAAGTGGCAGGATGGATTCAGTCAAAGTAGGTCGAACTACAAACTTTTAATAATGCAAATTTACACTGAAAATTCTGAAACATTTCAGAAATGAGAAACAAATATACCAACAAAAATTAAGTGAAATCTTTCAGTGAAATTTTGGGTTATTAGGAAGCATATGTCTTGAAGAAATGAAGGTCAAATTTTGGGTTATTAGGAAGCATATGGCTTGAAGAAATGAAGGTCAAATCTTTCTCTCTATTTACAAAATCTTTTACGTTATTATTGCGAGGGAATTATTGAGTGCTGTGCTGAACCGGTGTTACCTCAATGATAGTCCCTCACATAAAAGATATTATTTTGAAATCTCAACATTAGAAGATGGTGCGATACTGTGGGATAGTCAGGTTCTTATCCTGCCCAAATTAAGGTAAAGATACCAGTTGATAAAGCAGCAACACCACAGTTTTGTAGAGCTCGCCCCGTACCTTATTCACTAAGGGATGGAATTGAGGGGGAACTAGATTGACTAGAGAGACAAGGTATTATAAAAAAGGTTGAATAATCTCATTTGGCTGCACCCATTGTACCAGTGCCTAAAGACAGGGGCTGTAAATTATGATGTAAGGGTAGGTGGAAACGTAATGAGATGACACGTAGATCAACTTCTGAAGTCTACACCTGAGTCAGCTGAGGTAGTGGTGCCAAATGTTCCTGCTGTTCCGGAACTTTGTCTGTCAAGTCACAAACGTCTACCACCGACCTGATTTGATGAATACATGCCTGGGAGCTTTTAAGTGATGATTGGAAGTGTTGTGAATTACGAATAGCAAACCAGTAATTTTTGAGTTTGGGAGTAATCGCCCTTGATTGCTTAATAGGGGGCGTTCTTAAAAGACACCATCATAAATTGAGGAGAAGAAGGATGTGTAGGATCAGACCTTTCAGTTGGAGTTTGTTGAAGTTAATTAAAAACACAAAAAACTCAACGGAATGTAACTATCTGGCATAAGCGATTAGGCGATATCTGATTTGGCGACAGACGTTTTTGCGTTTGGAAAGAAATGTTGATTGATTCATCATCATTCAAATGTGAAACTTTAAAACACTTTAAAGCTATAAATGTAACTTTATTGAAAAATAAAAACATTAAATCTGCAAACAATTTTTTAATTTTTATGTTACTATTTACTTTCTTAATATCTTTGTTGCTTTTTATCGCAAATTAGCAACAAAACTATTAAGATGAAGATAAATACTAGCATAAAAATGAAAAAATAGTTAATAACAATTTACAATACTCCATCTACTAATAAATCTGTTATTCACAAAAAATATAATGTATGATTATTGAATATTATGATTTACAGTGTTTATTAAGATAAAAATAATTTTAAAAAAAAATAAATTACTAAAACATAACAGAAGCGTTATTTAAAAAAAAAAAATTAGTGAATACTAAAAGAAGCCTTGATTTAGATTATTTGGTAATTATGAGAAAGGCTTTTGAAACATTTTTAAATTCATTAAAATTTTGAAAATCTTTGGAAAAATTATTTTTTACATACAAAAGTAAAAACAAAGCCTAAAAAGTTGACAAGTGTAGCTTCAATCTCCACCATGTTTTTTTTTTATGATAAGATACAAAATTAAACTGACTTTAATTATTTAAGACTTTTCTCGACCAAGTGGCATTTTATTGAGATTTCAAAAGTGGGGGATATTTACATTAAAAAATATTTCTGCTAATTATTTTTTAAAAGTCTATTTTCTTGAATTTCAGTAGATTTTTTAAAAGGGGGTTTATCAGGCATTCAAATTCAAAAGGTATAATTTAATCAGAAACCCTAAATAAAACTCTTTTTAGTATAGCGAGTGAGAGAGATGGGAGTTTGTTTATAATAAAATTATCTTTTGGATGGCAAAAATATTAACATTTCTATAAAGATAAGTCCCCGGAGAAATTAAATCAGTTGAAATTTCATTGTAAACTGCAGATTTAAAAAAAAATTTGCCCTGAATTGGAAAATAAGAAATCCAATGAACCTTAAAGATTTTATGTTTGGAAATTCTTTTGTTGCTTTTCTTTTATTAAAATACAGTGTACACTTTTTGGTTTCACAAAGAAAAAGAATTCTACTGGAAATTCTTTTTTTTAAGGCTTTTAAAATATTTTTCTATTAATAATGTTTATGCTACTTGGATGCTTCTGAAACATTGTTATTCAGAAAGAACAGTGTTTTAATTATCGATAAATAAACTTTTACAAAATTTGATGAGACTCTGTTTTAAAAAAGAATTTTGATTATTTTTTGTTTAATTACATACAATATATTTCATCAAGTATGGTAGCACATAATTTTGAGATTTGAATTGCCTCCGTTTGGATTTACCAGTAGGTGTTGAAAGAAGTAGCACCAAAATTTGATTAGATGTTACATTTCTTGGCATCCATGAAAAAATTTAAAACAAATAATTGCTGACAGTAGATGTAGTATGGGAAGATAGAAACTCGGTTACCTGACCTTTGAACTGTGTTCAGCTGTAAATTAAACTACTGGTAAAAATATGTATTTTTCAATAAGTTTTCAGTGAAAAGTAAGCAATATTTTCCCATAATTCAGTCAATTAATCATTAAATTAACTGATTTTCTTTGAGGTCTACTTTTTGAAAGAATTTTCAAATTCGACTTCATTTTTTCTGGTGACAGATCAGTCAATTATGGCAGAATAAATAGTTTTTTAGTCATGGACATCAATATTTAAAAAAATAATTAACATGGGCACTTTTAAAATTTTATATGCCTTAAAGTTTTTAATATTTAACAAATAAAACTAGAGCATTGTTAAACAAAGCAATACTTTAGCTTGTATTGCAGTTTAACATTTTCCGGATCAGGGCATAAATCAATCCACGGTGGATTGGATTCAGATTCTCCATAGATTTACCTATTTAAAAATGTAAAATTCTTTTGATTTCAAGAGACATTTTATTGAGAGTTTGTAAAAATTAAATAAATGGGGGATATCTAATTAAAAAATAGTTCCACTATTTTTTTCACAAAGTAATTTTTTCATGAATTAAGTAATAATAATAAATAATGAAAGTTTTATGAAATCTGTTTCTCTAAGATGAATCAGATATAAATATTATTTTCTATGAAGTATCAGATGCATCTGAGCCTATTGAAATGTGTATTTATGTAATCTGGTTGATATCTTGATTTACCATATCTTTTAAATTTTCTCTTTTTTTACAGATTTTCACCTTAAAAACAATTTGGATTTGAATGGATCATCAATCTTTTGGCGACCTAGAACAGAAAAGAATATTGTCCTGGACCTTTGGATGTAAATTGTCTGATAATTCAGTTTTAAGAAGTAACTTGAAAATACACCCATATCCTTGTGTATGAATCTTTTTCACAAAAGTCATAGTTGAACTGACATATGCAAAAACACACTGGAGAAAAACTGTATTCTTGTGAAGTATGTGACTCTTTTCACAGAAGACAAGTTTGAAACAAAATTTGCAAACACCCTCTGGAGAGAAGCAAAATTCTTTTGAAGTGTGGCTCTTCCTTTTAGTGGGATATTTCCAAACACACTGGGGATATATTCTTGTGAAGTGTGTGACTCTTCATTTTCAGAGAAGACACATTCGGTGAGGCAATATGCAAACACAACCTGGAGAGAAACCATATTCTTGTGATGTATGTGGCTCTCCTTTTTCACATATGTCATATTTGGTGAGGCATATGCGAACGCACACTGGAGAGAAGCCTTATTCTTGTGAAGTTTGTGGCTCTTCCTTTTCTCAAAAGTTTACTTTGAACCAACATATGCGAACACACACTGGAGAGAGACCATATTCTTGTGAAGTGTGTGGCTCTTCCTTTTCAGGAAAGTCAGAATTTGTGAGGCATATGCGAATACATACTGGAGAGAAACCATATGCTTGTGAAGTATGTGGTTCTTCCTTTTCACGGAAGTCAAGTTTAAATAGACATATGCAAACACATACTGAAGAGAAGCCATATTCTTGTGAAGTGTGTAGCTCTTCCTTTCCACGTGAGGAACATTTGGTGAGGCATATGCGAACACATACTGGAGAGAAACCATATTCTTGTGAAGTGTGTGGTTCTTCCTTTCTACGTAAGGAACATTTAGTGAGGCATATGCGAACTCACACTGGAGATAAACCATATTCTTGTGAAGTTTGTGGCTCTGCCTTTTTAGTGGAGGCACCTCTGGTGAGGCATATGCGAACACATACTGGAGAAAAACCATATTCTTGTGAAGTGTGTTGTTCTTCCTTTCAACGTAAGGAACATTTGGTGAGGCATATGAGAACACACACTGGAGAGAAGCCATATTCTTGTGAAGTGTGTGACATTTCTTTTACAATGAAATCAAATTTAGTGCAGCATATGCAGACACATACTGAAGAGAATCCATGATCATTTGGAAGTGTGAATCTTCATTTTCAGACAGTTCAACGTTAGCAACAAATATTGTGACAAACTTTCAACATGAAGTTTTTACATCATCTTTTCTTAAGGAATCAGATTCAATGCAGTGAGTGATTTTGTCAAAGATTATAGCCATAAACATACTAAGTGCATTTATAATCTCCCAAATGAGTGACCACATTTTTCACAAAATTTCTCTCCAGTGTGTGTAGTTTTAACATACACTGGAGAGAAATTTTGTGAAAAATGTGGTCACTCATTTGGGAGATTATAAATGCACTTAGTATGTTTATGGCTATAATCTTTGACAGTATTCATGAAAACTTGTATTGATATGGAACCATAATCTTGTGCTGTAATCTATATCTACCCAATGAAATGGCACATGGATATTTTACTCTATCGTAGAGTGTTTAGCTTCTAAAATCCACCTGTTAGCCACTCTTTTGATAAATTTTATTTTTATGATGGATCTGTATTTTCACATTGTACACGTTTTTAAAGGAAGTTGGAAAGCTTCAATTTTTCACTTTGTGAAATTTTTGTGTCTTTTCATGAAGTGAACTAAAATACTGTGCAGGGTGATATTGTTGACATATTTACTTATACAAAGATTACACTCTGTATGTTTTTCCGGCAAATTTCTTATTACAAAAATCTGTGTAATGTAGCGTGTTTTCCTTTTTTTCACCATCTTTAACGGAATAGAAATTTTACTCAATATAAACAAAATATTTTATGCTCTCACTTGGAAGACTTTAATAAATCCTGTGAAGAAATTGGAGAACATTCTGTATTCTCTTCTTTGAAATTAATTTCATGACATTGCCCAATTCTTTTTTTCATACTTTATGGAAATGAAACGTGTTTTCTTCATAACCTTTTATACGGTCAATGTAAGCTAGTTTTTTTATATGTCTTTATAAAAACAAGCAGTAATATTTCAGAGAAAGTGATTTTCAAATTATTGGTACTGAAAGGGATAATTTATAGCTATTGTATATAGACAGGGTAAAAGGCCCAACCATCTAAGTAACTGCCTAACCTGACTTTTTAAAGCTGAAATTGATACTTTAGGCCATGAGGATCAATTTAAGACTTTTTGAACCTTTTGAAATATGACCATAATAAATATGTTAGCACAGACTTTATGTAACAAGAATGATGATAAAAAACATCCAAAGATGACATTGCCATATTTTGTCAAACTATATACTATTTGATAGGCCTTCGCTCTATTTAGATATGGAATTTGTATCTGATTGTGACCTATATGTCCGAAGATATCAACATTTTAAAGAAAAGTTAAGCCCCCTTTGATGATGTCATCGATCATGTGACTTCCAGTAATTTCTCAAAATGTTGTCTTGTCTTAAATTGATCTTCATGGCCTAAAATACCAATTTCAGCTTTAAAATGTTAGGTTATGCAGTTGCTTAGATGGTTGAGCTTTTTACCTTGTCTAATAAGGATATATCACTTGACTCAGAAATTCATGTCGTAAAATTTGTAATTCTAGTAGATGAATGTAAAAGGAATTTATGGAGGATGTTTTCTGTAATTTATGTCTTTGCTTTCCTTGTCTCATAAAATAGAGGTTTGAACTTATTTTTGTGTGGGAGGTGGCATCATGGTTACTAATCTGGCAAATGGGATTAATGAACCAAGTTCTAATTCTGGTCAAGATTGTTTATGTCATTTTTCACTAATGCCCTTAGTCATGAAACGAACTCTTCCATTTCACTGTCACATTCCTAATCATTAGTAGACAGATTATTTTATGTTACTGGTACCAGGTAACTCAGCACTGCCCACTGCATACTATTTGCAGAGTAGACAGTCACCAACAAGTAACTCATTCTTTACACTATGTATTAGTGTAGAATAAAACATTAGATCTAGCAGCCTAATTCCATCATGACACTTCCTTTATCCCCTGAAGCCATGGGATGAACGCTTTTTAAATTGAAAATGTGATGACCAAATTCTCACACATTTATTACTATGAATATTTTAATAGAAGAAATTCAAACAATATTGAAGAATATCTCCCTGAATGTAATTTCCAGTTCAGGTAAAAAATCTCTTGTTACTTGAAATGGGACAACAGATGTAGGTGCAGCAGGCTTACCATGTTTAGGTACAGCATTTCTTTTATCTGGTAAATGAACACATCCTTCAGTCATTTTGAATTTAAAAAGTGAAAAAGTGTTGAAATTGTAATCTGCTTCTTTGACTTTAAATTCGCCATCAGCAGCTGCTACTCGGCCATTTTGAAATGGGAAAGGTCACAACTGCCTTTTTATTTTTAGTGTATACATAAGTTTTCAACGAGTTACATCAGTTTAATGTTTACCAAATAATCTTTAGATGAAAACTCTCTACAATCTTTTTTATTAATAACACAAAGAGTATTACAATAAAATTGACATGGTAAGCAGTTTGGGGTATTTTATTGACATGTTTTCAGTTTGTTATCAACAGTCCATTGGCATTACTGCTTCATCTGCTAGCACTTCTGAGGGGAAAAAAGAAATCAAAATCTATAATATGACTAAAGGTTATACAAATTTCTTATTCAATATAAACCGGCTGTCCTATACTGACAAACTGTGAGAAATTGCAATTGAAATGACAAAAAGAATCAAGCAAAATTTTCCACCTTGATTATTAGTAGCAGAATGGTTTAACACAGGCGCCGGAAGTCGGGTCATGACATCAGACTTTGGCACTCTACAATACTGATCTAGCGATTCATAAGTCCAACAACCTGCCACCACGTACTCAGTGCTCAGACTAAATACGTGTTGCCTTTACCAGTTACGCATGCATAATTCTTCCTAGCTACTACCAGTGGCCTGTGCATGAACCGGTAGGGTATGGCGGTCAGCAATTGCCGGCATCTTTTAATTTATTTATTTTTACAAAATTTAGACTAATTTTTTGGTTAGGATTCACTTTAGTTATCTAAGTTGAAAAACAAAAGAAAAAGACTTTTGGCAGTAATTTTCATGCTTTTGATCCATTAGACTCTAATGGATCAAATTGAAGACAGATATAGAAGTGTTTGAGGATGTAGCAGTCATTTTCTTAAAAATACCAAAATAGGGCTAGAAATATCAAGCTGGCTTTATCACCAGCTCTGAACCATATGAAATGCGAAACTTAAAATTAACTTCCATTTTTCGTGACATCAGCACGACTATATAAACCCTGTTTTACGCTTATCGCCTTTCAGCCTGTTCCCGCCTAGGGCTCAGTGCTTCACTCACCCATGCCTACCTCTTCTTGGCACATTAAACCCTTCTTCATTCACTTAGTGGGCCCTAGGTGACCATGATACTAAGAGTTTTTACATCTCCACTTCTTAAATATGGACATTTCTTCAGATGCCAATATTTCTTTAATTCAATCTTGGTCATCGCTCTTATTCCTTTTCGCCCAGACTACGAATAAACTCTTATGATTTTGTTTATTAAATACAACATTTCATTTCAATCTGAAGCTTTTGTTTAATTCCTTATCCATGTTTACATGATGGCTTCTTTGTTTGTATTTGCCGCCATGAAACCAATATGGCCAATTATTGCCATCATCATTTTGACTGTCATGACAGGTCTACTCTTACTACTACTTTTTGACTGCTACATTCAAATCAAGAAACCATCGACATTCTCAATCACAACTTACAACTTTAATTAAGTCCTTCTCCCCTTTAGATCACAGTCACACCACCATCACATCGTTGCCAATAATAA
>VCCN01000279.1:195292-205746 GCA_006491835.1 Architeuthis dux | reverse complement strand
ACTGGTTGTTGTTCAACACCGATTCAACATTTTATTTCTGTTTTGTAATCAGACGAAAAAACATTTTCTCTAAAATAATTTCATATTTGTATCGTGTTTTTCTGTTTCTTAATTCTGCTTTCTTTGTGCTTTTCAAATTCAACATCATTATTATGAATTTAATGAACAATACAGAGATTGTGTTGACTGAGAAATCTTCAAAAACCGACCCCGAATTTTGAAAACATGAAACCAAAAAGAGACAATTATTTCAACTTATTGTCTTTTTTATATTTTAAAGGTAAGAAGAAAAAGTAATATCTTAATTAGTACATCGTTTATTAAAATATTTCATATCAAAGGAAGAAGAAAAATACGAATAATTCAAAGCTATTAATTCTACACTAACTGTTATGGAGGCCCAGAAGAAAAATACGAATTTAATGATTAATATCAATATCCAACAAATTTAGTCAACATTTAGTTTGTATTTAGAAACAAAATATGTTTTCTTCCAGTTCTGTTTCAAGCTGAAAGTACAATGATTTAAAAAAAAAACTTTCCTTCTGTGAAAAAGAAGAAAAATACGAATAATAATGATTAATATTCAAGAAATGGGGGAAAATTTCAGCGTGAAATCGACACGTGAGAAATTTAAAAATCTGGCAAAAATCAGCATATTATTCGATTTTGATAAAATGTTTGATACTTATTTATTAAAGGACGAATTTAAAAAAAAAAAATTTCCATTACAAATTTCGGAGAAGAATAATTTTTTTTCATATGATTCCTACCCGACCTTTTATTAATTTGACGATTAAACATATTTACCGGCTCTATTTTTCACATAGTTTATTTTGTTTTTTGTTTATATAAATTGTGGGAGCTGCAGACGACAACATGCCTTTTTTTGCACGGTGCAGCTGTCCTACATTTTTATCTTGTTTATTTTTCCACTCACATATATGTGTACTGCGTTGTCTATTCATTTTTTTAAATCAGGTGTCGCTTACACGTTTGATTCATACCTAAGAAGTAATATTTTAATCTCTTTTTCAAATATTTGTAATAATTTGATTCAATGGTTTTCATTCAACAAATTTAGTGAACAATTACTTACTATTTATTTAGACAGCTCTGTTTTAAATTTAATTTACACTTAGCAATGTTTTAAAGAATACATGTAATATTTTAATTTATTTAATTTATAGTGATAAAATGATATTTTAATATATTTTTAATATTTTTATCATCAACATTACAGCAATCTTTTGGAAAGTGTCGTCAGCTGAATCAACCTTTGACAAAATCAGGTATGGTAGGGTGGAAGTGACTATGTATGGCTATGGGTAAAATAGCAAGGCAGATTGAGCTTTCTAGCCTTGGGAAGACAACCAGTCTAGAAGGACAACTTGATTTGACACCCTTCCGGCAGCTCCTGCTGCCCAGCTGATACCAGACGTATTCCTCTCTGCTTTCCTCTGGACTACATCAGCGAGGCCAAGAGGGGGATTCTGACAACAGAGCATCTCAGGATCTCCATACGCTTCATCCAGGCATGCACCCTGGTGGGGACACTCCAGTGTTATTTCATTGTCTGTAGAGACAAAATGGCAGAGATCATTGATAGTAGTTAATATTAGTGTTAGTGTCCGTATTAGGGTTTCTTATTTCCCAATTATTTATTGGTGTTACTTCGTCTTCATATTTTTATCTCCCCCGTACTTCCAGTAAGATGGCGGAAAGGATGTGCACACTTTATCATTATGGTTACATTATAAATAGAACCCCCCTCATAAAACCTGAAAAAATCTTTTTTCTAAAAACTAACAAATCTCCGGGTGGTTCTAGAGACTAATTGATTGAAAGCACCAACAGATTGAAAGAAACATTTTCTTCTAGGTGTTTTCACTACCCACATCACATAAATTTTTACCTTTACCTTCAATTTAATCCTGTCTCTAATATTTATTCCTTATAAATTTAGGCACTTCTACCTTACCGTACCTGATTTTTCAATGGTTGATTTTGGCTGGCAACACTTTCCGAAAGATTGCCACATTTACCATATTGAAATATTACCATTTTTATTAAAATATCATTTTATTACAATAAATTAAATAAATCAAAATATTACTTATTTTAGCATTTTTCATAAAAAAACTCCAAGAAACTAGGGTTATGACTTTTTTCCATTACTTTTTCCCTTTTGCTAATCAACCAATCTTAGTGAACCTTGGTATTTATTTAGCCACAACACATTTTCCTCCAGTTTTGTTTTAAACAAAAAGGATAATTTTGTTTTTTTTTCAATATTGACAGCCTCCCTTCCAACATCCTACTACTACCACCCTGTCTTCCAGACACTCCCTCCTCCTACCACCATCTCTCTGAATGTATCGGCCGTTGATCGTGTGCTCGTTCAACATCTCACTGTCTCTCTCTCTCCCCCTTATCCTCCCACCACTGCTCCTCCCTGACTCTCCCACCTACCAATATTACTCAATGTTACAATCAAACTAAGCTTTAATAAATGAGGCTGCATAAACAATGATATGGAAGCCTGATCCAGCCTATCATAGATATGTAATATGTATAGTCAAGCCAAAAGTATCTTTAACTATTTATTCATCAGGGTATATGTGTTTGTACAGAAATTAAATTAATTTCAAATCCGGAGCTATAGTAATTTTAATAAAAATACCTTAAATTATTTCTGACCTTAAAATGAACTTGAAAAGCAAAAATAACACTGGAAATGGATTTCTCATAACAAAATACATATAATTAATGGTATTACAAAATGATCTGGTGCTACCAGCAGTGGAGACATGAGATTAATGCTTTTTGGTGTATGCCATATTGGATTGCCTCCACAGGTGACACCAACTTGTTTGCAGTGATCTTTGTAAATGTTATGATCATATCTAACATCATACCAAATTGCAGAAATTTGGCATGAAGTGCATGATTTTTAAGAATTCCCTCCCTGCTAAAACAATATATCTAAATAAGGCCTTGAAAACAACCAGGTTAAACTTGTTACATAATGGTTAGTGGGAACTGTAATTAGTTCTAATTAAAGCCCGCAGTTTTAATTTAATTAAGTAACACCAGAAGAACAACAATCTTCTCACAGTCAGAAAAGGGGATATATTTCTTCCCAGACCACCTACGTCAAAATTGGATGTTGGCTTGAAAGGAATTAGGAGTTGAACACTCAAAATTACACATTATCTGGTATTGGTGTCAAAAAGGCTAGCAAGACAAAGAAAATTACCAAAATTCACAATAGGATTTCTGGGATAAGCCAGGGATGATGATGGATTTTCTCAGCATAGCGCCACAGATAAGTACATTAGCTTAAAGTGAGAAGAATGGAGACTTCCGATCAAAAACAGATGTTTGAAGGCAGACACAGAGTAGGCGTGCCAGGGGCGGAGCCAAAGTTCACTCGAAGCTTACAAAAAGGAAGTCAGTCAGCCAGTCAGAAGGATGGTCAGGTTGAAGTCAGGAGTCTGTAACTGACAGTTAAAATAAGTTCATCAGTTTCTCTCTAACGGCGTCTATGATTGACAGTTATCATGAGTCCATCAGTTACTCTCTTCCTCTTAATGCAAAACAAGTCGACTATGTGTTTTGTTGATATACTATGTATGTATATGTTTTTATATGACTAAAAGACTTCTTGTTTTCAACATTTGGCGTTTGTCTATTCTGTGCAAGTCCTGCATCCACTAAATTGCATACTGCATGTTATCCCCAATGTTACGCAACATACGCTGTTGATTTGGTTGCCGTCTTTGATGCGTCATCGTCTTTCCCGAAACTGATCGGCAAAGGCTGCTGTAATGGAGACATGCACAATGAATAGGCAGAATATGTATGACTACATTCAAACAAAACTTAACATACATGAAAAAAGTAATTATAGTCATTTTGACATCCCTACTATCAAGAAGGGGAATATTATCAATACCACTTGTAAAATGACAGAATCAAACCTAAAATCTTTGATAAATGACATTGTAAACATTAACCCAAAACCTTAGGCTATTTTCTTTCAAAAAAAGAAGAAACAGTGATTTTTAAAAAAAGATCACATGCGAACACACACTGGAGAAAAAACATATTTTTGTGAAATCTGCACATCAGCATTTGCTCATAATGCATCTTTAAAATTACATATACAATCACACATTAAAGAGAAATCATATTCTTGTGAAGTATGCAGCTTTGCATTTGCAAGGATACCATACAAAAAAATGGTAGTGACAAAGGGAACAATGTACATGTTCAAATGGTTGTAGGAAAAAGGTCATGACTTTATAATCTGGATAGGAATAAAGTCATTGGAAAAATGTTTTTACTAGAATAAGTAACATTTTAATTTATTCCATGTATAGTTTACCGGAAATTTTAAAATTGTTCGAATGATTTCCAAAGAATTTAGAATCCTACTAAAGAAATAAGATTAATTTTTTGTAAAGAAATCATGGCCTAACACTAACAGCCTTTTCACCACTTTTATGACAAATGAAAATATTGCAACACTAAACTACAATAAAACTGTGATCTTGGCATAAATTTATCCATAGATTTTTTGATTTTTTAATTACAAAATTGAGAAAGCCTTTTTGTAAGATTAATTATTCACTGTGATACTGGAACTGGTGGTACATCAAATCTAACCCTTATCATACCATTGTAGGAAGAAAAATCACAGGAAAAAATGTCATAATAAAGTCAAAAGGAAAAAGTCACAGGGAAAAGATAACACAACTCATGATAAATTATGGAATGTTTCACCTAAAAGTAGAAAAACATAAAAGCAGTAAATCTTTGTATAAATGGGCAGCATATATTACTTATTTTATTTCTATAAATTAAATAAAAAGAACACCTTTGCACTTTGTGCTTGACGAGAGAGCCACATTTTTTCTCAAAATATCACTATAAATTAAATGTGACTTTTTCGTGTAACTTTTTCCCTGCCAAAAGTTTGGCATTTAACCCTAACCCTTAAACCTTGACCCACAACCATACAAACAGAAACTCAGACATATATGGATAGGCACTGCTATATTCAATTTTAATATTTATGTAATGCCATGCCATTGTGTAAGTTGTTATCAATGTGTACATCATGTATTGCCAATAAATGACTAACATAGATGTCTGTTTTGTTACCTTGCTTTGTCTAAAGGTATTGAATAAAACAAGATTCGTTTTGCTAACATAATGACATATAGAAATTGTGTTGTCAGTGTGTAGCTTATTTCTATATATTAAGTGTGACTTTTTTCCTTGTCAGAAGCCAAAGTTGTGAATTTTCCCCCTTTTTGATTTCTTTTCCTGTGACCGATAATACAGGCACTTTTCTTACAGCCTACACAATGTAACTAACTAAAATCATAAAACATAAATGCAGACTTTCCCTCACATGAAAGGTTTGTAACAATAATCACATGCCCCCTTCACTCTTTATGAATCAGTGAAAAAACATTTACTGTATTTTATTATGATTGTCAAGGATGTGTACATTGTTGTAACAAAAGACAACTAAAATCATGATAGATATTAAATTGTACATTGTATATATATAACCTTTTATTTTGTTTCCAGTAATGTTAAAAGTTCTTCCCTTTTGCAATCAATAATAATATTTGATATGTTTTATTTCTGACAGGAGTCTTTCCTTTGTAAAAGCAGATAAATTGCAGGTGAGTACTGACAGATTTCTTACTCTTGATTCTTTTACTTGTAAATTCCTTTTCTAAACACTCTTGCTGATTGCTTGACTAAAAGAACTGTATTAACTGAAATTTATCTTTGTAGTTTTTAAATTTGTATTTGTTATATGTATTTTGTCAGAAAATCAATCTTTAAACTTTTGATTACATATGTACTAGACAACAAATTAAAAAAAACAATATCTGAATTCAGATGAACTAACATCAACTAATTACCTTTTATGATAAATTTATTGAACTAATGTGAAGCTGAAGTTATCCCTTCTGCATTTGCTATTTCCTTTTCTTTTCAAAGATTTGATCAAATGTATTTAATTTTCATTGAATATCTAATTGTATATACTTTTCTCACTTTTCTCATTATCATATTAGTAGTAGACTGTTCTTTATTTCTGGTTAATACAATTTTATAACTGCAAATAACACATGAGCCTATCATTTAATAATAACTTTTATTTATTTACAGATACTGACTGCACCAGAAAGCGAATAAACTCATCTGATGACTATATATAAATATTGTATAAAGAAACTCTAATCTATGTCCAATATGAGAATACATAATGAACAGGGATAAAAGTTATGGATTCAATGTTTATAGTTTTAGAATGTAACAAAGTTAATCTTGTGAAATGTGGTGATCTGCTTTTGAGAATATTTATACTTGCAAAGACATTTGCAAAAACACAGCTACAGCATACTATATTTGCAAAGTGTCAATATGTCCTTAAAAATTATTTTTCTTTTAAAGACACCCTTGGAAAAAATGTGAATTTAAGAACAAGCCATTTTCTTGTGATGTGAGGAGATTAAGGTTTCTACATAAAAAAACATGCAATACTACACTGGAGCAAAACCTTATTCTTGTGAGGTATGTGGATTATCATTTTCAAAGGATGTCCATTTAAAAGTACATATTCAAAAACACACTGCAGAGAAACCATTTACTTGTGAAGTGTGCAGATTTGCATTTGGTTATAGATCACATTTGAAATTACATATGCGATCACATACTGGAGAGAAACCATATTCTTGTGAAGTGTGTGGGATGGCATTTGCAAGAAAAGGGTGTTTGAAAATACACATGCGCACTCACACTGGAGAGAAACCATTTATCTGTGAAATCTGTGGATCTGCATTTTCAGTGAAATCAACTTTAAGAGATCACATGCGAACACACACTGGAGAAAAACCATATTTTTGTGAAATTTGCACATCAGCATTTGCTCATAATGCATCTTTAAAATTACATATACAATCACACATTAAAGAGAAATCATATTCTTGTGAAGTATGCAGCTTTGCATTTGCGAGGATAACAGATTTAAATAAGCATATGCGAACACACACTGGAGAGAAACCGTTTTCTTGTAAAGTATGTGGATCAACATTTTCAGAGGGTTCTAATTTGAAAATACACATGCGCACACACACTGGGGAGAAACCATTTACTTGTAAAGTTTGTGGATCAGCATTTTCAAATGGTTCAAATTTAAAAAGCCATATGCAAACACACACTGGGGAGAAACCATTTACTTGTGATGTATGTAGATCTGTATTTTCAAGGAAATCAAAATTAAAATTACACATGCGAACACACACTGGAGAAAAACCATATTCTTGTGAAATGTGCACATCAGCATTTTCCCAAACTTCAAATTTAAAAAGGCACATGAAAACACACACTGGGTAGAAATCAAGTATGTGTATCTGAATTTCCCTGAAAATCAAATTAAAAAATACACATGAAAACATACTTGTGAAATGTGCACTCAGCATTTTCTCAAAGTTCACATTTAAAATTACACATGCAATCACATACTGTAAAGAATCCATGTTCTTGGAAAATGTGTAGATCAGCATTTTCCAATAGTTTACATTTAAAAAAGAACATAAAAACACACTGAGGAGAAACTCTTTACTTTTGAAGTGTGTGGATCAGCATTTTCAATTAAATCAAATTTTAAATGCATATGCAAACACACACAGGATTTTCTTGTAATTGAAAATGTAAAACATTTGTTCTAAATAAACTTACATAAAGGAATATCAGTTAGCATTTAAACATTTGTCTTTCTCTCTTTTTGGTCAAGATATTTACTGGCAATGGATTTATTACAAGAATCCAAAATGTGTGATTGAGTTGACATAATGTTCTCATTGCAGAAATTTAAGTCAACTGACATGTTGTCCATTGAATGTTCACATGATTTTGGTGGTTGTTTCTAGGCTAGGGATTGTGTCAGAACAGCCTTCAAAATTCCAACCTAAATGAAATCTACTAGGATGAAAAAGCTCTTTGTGTTTGGTGGGATCCAAAGGGAATTCATTATTATGAATTGCTGGAAACTGGACAACTGTTTTACAGTGAGTAACTGGCTTGCTTGAATGATGTATTGGAACAGAAATTACCTTTTTTCTAGTCTAAGAAATTAACTAATGAATTTACTGCATGACAACTTCTATCCTTGTGTTGCACATGTGATGCAACAAATGATCATGGGAAGTTCTTTCACATTCAATGCATTCTCCAGACCTGTCACCTTTAGACTATCGTATTTCACTTCATGCAACATTTGTCTTGTTCACGGTTCCAAAAAATTCCATTATTAATTTTCTACTAGTATTTTCTTTCATCTTAATTTTAATTCCTTTTCATTGCAACTATACAGACTGTCGGTCTATGGCAGTGATTAAACAGTGCAGGTCAGAAATAAAGAATAAGCTCTAGGAAAGACTCAAACTAGCATCCTTTTTACCTCAGGAAGCTTGCCTATGTATGGTGACTGTTCTACTGACTGAGGTACTAGAGCTCTTATGGATAGCAGAAGATCAAAATAACCTTAAACTCATCCTTCATTTTTCCTGATCCCTGGGTGCAGTATTTTGTTATTGTTTTTATATACACTTGTTGTATTAGTAGTAGTAATATTATCCTGATTAATAATAGTTGACAATGTTTCATTTAATAAAAGTAATATATGTTTTACTTTATTTCCTATGTTATGGACTGAAAGAACAGAATTTGTTTGCCTCTTCATTTAAAACTATGAAAGCATTAAAATCACTGTCGTGTTTTTTTGTCAATTTCTCTTTTGAGCTCACACACTTATTTTTCTAATTCATATTATTCTGTTCCTGCAAATTTTTGCCTCAACATCTCAATCCACAGACAATGATATGTTTAAGGGATAATAATACAAAACCTAGAACTTTTTTGTGACTGAGTATTTTATTAAATAGTTTTTTTTAACAGAAAGGATAAGTTGTAATTTCAGACTAATTTCCTAATCCTTGTTGTTTTTTAGTCACTAAACAGGAGAGAACAAACCTTGAATTGGAGTTCCAAAAACATGACCTAAAATAGTCAGTGAGGTTCTCCCAGTTCACTGGAAGGTCACATGCACAGGAAAGAGGAGGACCATCCCAAGAATTAAAAAGCACAGACACCAAATGTTATATGTATGTGAGAAGAGGGAGAGTACAACTGCCAAAATGTAGTGATAAAAAAGACAGCAAAGAAATTAGTTCAAACTAAACAAAAAATACTATGATTAAAAAAAATTCAGATGAGATTATGAGACTATAATTCCATATAGTGTTGTTTAGCCATCTTGGACTTGGAGAAAAAGGAAGACTCAAAACTTGGTTTATAAAAATATGAGGATATATTTTTATTGCATCAGATACATCGTGCCATGGCAGAGAAAGATGATGAGAACCGACAGACTTTTCTTAACAGGGACATTGGTCTTGTGCTTTCCCACGCCATGGCTTTTATGGGGTTTGAATGCCCACACTTGTTTTTCAGAATGCAACCAGCAGCTCAGGGTTTAGTCAATATCCTGTTTATGACCTTTCAATGCCTGGTGTGTCTTCTGGTCCCTGATACCTGCAGTTTGGGTTTTGGTAGATATCCAGTTCATGAATTTCAATACCTGTGGGATCCAATCTGTGACCCCCGCCCACAGCCTCCTAAATATCTAACAATAGCATTAAGTTTAGAGTAGTTCTTCTTTATACGACTACATAAATTTATAAAATATTTTCGGATAATTTCTCCAAATATATTTCATAAAAAGACTAGATGTTTGTTCTATTTTTCAGCTTTTAATATCAATTTTATTGTCATATTAAATTGAAATTAATCCAACATCTGTCGACATATAGGGAAATAAACTGTTTAGTGTTTTATGTTTTTATCTAACAAATTTATCTACACAAACACACACCAGAAATATAGCACCCAACATTTTTTACACAATTCACACAATACAAGGATTTACCTAAAAGTTCGGGGAATTTGATCGTGAAAAGAAGGACTACCATAGATAAATGCAAATTTGGCCTAATGGTTAACAGTATGGAAAATTGAATTGGCAAACCGTGTTTACAAAGGATACTGCTCACAAAGAGTAGCAGCAAATGTTCATACAACATTCGTTTCATGCTGTTCAAATTCCCAGAACTTCTATGTAGTACTTCATATTTTCCTCACAAAAGCCACAGTTATTCAAAAACAAATTTATCGTAAGCAATATATTCACAATTCTTACAAATTAACCAGAGTTTTAAAGTGAGTTCTTGCTGAAGGCCATAGTTTACAATAGCTGAAACGTGAATATAACAACCAAGATGATGACACCAGTTCAAATAAATCAGTCCACAATAAACATATTTAACATTTTATTATTATTGGATGAAGTATTGTAACATTATTTT
>VCCN01000279.1:173220-193721 GCA_006491835.1 Architeuthis dux | reverse complement strand
TTGGTCTTGTGCAGTGATGATCAGGCCCTCCATTTCTGCTTTTAGTCTGTTGCTCCTCAGCCACTAGTGTGTCTTTTGTTGGTTTACGTATGCCTCTTTCACCCTTCTAGGGTACTTCCTATGCAGCCTTTTGTCTTCCCAGATTCTCTGCAGTTGTTGTTGGCCATGTTGTTTTGCCTTCTGCTTTATTCGCTTGGCATAGATGGTGGTCGCCTCTTTCTATTGGTGGGGTTTCAGGTACATCAAGCTCTTCTTTGAAGAGTGCAGCCTCTTTCTTAATGGAATGGGTCTGGTGCTTTACCATTTATTGAGCTCACTTTTGAGTATCATACGCACTCCCCTGAAGTACTCTTTCCGGATCTTCTCCTTCATAGTTGAGTGCTGTATGTCATCACCTAAGATTTCTATGTTCCATCCTGGTCTAATTCCTTGATCGTGGTGTTGATGTCAAAGTATATGTACACAGCTTTGGTCCGCTTTCCTCTCCTGAAAATGATGTTAACACACTTTTCTATCCCAAACTCCATCTTGATGTCCTCGCTGAAGGTCTTGACAATGGTGAGTAGGCCCTTTTGTTGGTTGTTGTCAGGTCGTCTACATAGAATAGCTGGTTCAGCTTGCCATTTTGTGCTGTGTATCCATAACTGCTGCAGTTTAGAAGGTTGCTTATTGGTGCTAGTGCAAAGCAGAATAGCAGAGGTGATAGTGAGTTCCCTTGGAAGATTCCATGTCTCAATGTTAGTGACCAGCCTACATTGTTGAAATTTAAGGTGGTCTTCCAGGTTTTCATGCTCTCCGTGATGAATTTGATCGTTTTGGTGCATACTCTGTAGATTTTGAGGCACGCTGTCAAATGCCTTCCTGTAGTCGATCCATGCTGTTGACGTTCCCTTTCTTCGACTTGTTGATCAGTAGCTGGTCCTTGCATCCGTAGCTCCCCTTCTTGTATTCCTTCTGTTCTGATGGGATCAGGTTGTTTTTGTCGAGGAAACTGTAGATCCTCTCCATGTGAGGATCTTGTATGTTGTTGGTAGGCAGGTGATGGGCCTGTATTTCTTCAGGTTCGGAAGGACTTTCTGAAAATATTTTGGAGCAGGTATGTGATTTCCCATGTTAGCCATTTAGGACATTTCTCAGGATTCCCGATTATGTCATTGTAAGCCCGTGTGAGGTCTTCGTGGATGCTGGGTAGGCTCTTGATCCAGAAATTTGCGAATTTGTCAATCGCTGGTGCTTTCCATTTTTGGGCTTGTTAATGGCTGCAGTGATCTCTTTGATGTGGATGTCCGACCATTTTTGCATCTCAATGTGTTTCTAAAGGTCCTGTTGTTGTTGGATCCACGTAGATCTTTCATTATGAGTATTATTATTATTATTATTGGTAGTAGTAGCAATAGTGGTAGTAATAGTAGTGGTATGTCGCAGTTAAATCCACGTAGTTTAAATCTCCTTGAGTAGTTGTGATCTTGTAACTTACTCCTGGAATAGTATTCGTTTAGATTTTGATTGAACGACTTTCATTAAAAATATTAAACGTGTTCTCTGAATAACCAGTGTTGCCAACTTTATTTTCAATTTACATCTAAATTTGAGTTTTAAAAAAACCTATCTAGAATCATCTAGATTCCCCAGATAGTATACGTATATTTTTCTTAGGGCAACGTAATATTTAAAGGAAAAGGACAAAACTTTAAAATTCTAAATTAACTAAAGTTTTCTGGATAAATTGAATTTAAAAAAAGACATCGATGCAAAATATATTCTAAAGTGCGAAATAGAAGGGGGATAATTTCCCTGAATTACTCGCACTTGATCCAGCTTTGTTGTTTTTTCAATTCCTCTTCAAGTACTTGTCATTGTGGTGCTAGACAACAAAGTTTACGGGGGAGGCTTATGTGGCGTTAGAAACGGTGTTCGATGTCGTGTTTTATGTTTGTCATTTTCGATTTCTGGAAAAAAAAAATTTATAGACTTTTCGGTGTCCTTCAAGAATTGAGTAATCGATTTAATTGAAGAGGAGAATTTTCCAGAATTAAAAAATCTAAATGCGGGAAAAGTCATATTAAATAAATAAAATAGAAGAGAAGGAAGGGAGATAATCGGAATAAAACTATCCATCTTTTAATGCAAGGGACTGATTGTTGTTCAACACCGCTTCAACATTTTATTTCTGTCGAAGAAACATTTTCTCTAAAATAATTCCATGTTTGCATCGTGTTTTTCTGTTTCTCAATTCTGCTTTCTTTGTGCTTTTCAAATTCAACATCATTATTATGAATTTAATGAACAATACAGAGATTGTGTTGACTGAGAAATCCTCAAAAACCGACCCCCGAATTTGGAAAACATGAAACCAAAAAGAGACAATTATTTCACCTTTTTGTCTTTTTTCACATTTTAAAGGTAAGAAGAAAAAGTTAGATTTTAATTAATTTAATTTATAGTAATAAAATAATATTTGTTATCGTTTACTTTATTAAAATATTACTACCTCTGCACGTGTCCCATAATAGTTGTTAACTTGTTACATTTAAATTTATGCAAATGTAACAACTATTACGGGACATAGGTAGTACATCTTTTATTAAAATATTCCATATCAAAGGTAAGAAGAAAAATACGAATAATTCAACTATTAATTCTACACTAACAGTTATGGGGGCCAAGAAGCATCAGTCTACCATTAAAGCAGAAAAATACGAATAATAATCTGTTTCATTGTGTCCTTCTGTTTTTCCATTATTAACAGACTAATATTTAAATTACTACCTCGGTCACATAATCTTTCCGAAAATCTTTGTAAGATTGATTATTCACTATGATACTGTAACTGGTGTTACATCAACTATAAAACGTATAATGTAGCAATATGACCCCTACAGATAGATAGAATAAGTTTAAAATCATGCAGTGTGTATATGAAATGTGTTTGTTAGGCCAGCAATTAGGATGAGGGCTATATTGACAAATGGTAAACAAAATGAATTGTTTTGTTTGGTTGAAATCGAAAAGTAAGGAATGTTATTAAAATGAAGGTTTTGTTTTGTTAAATAACAAACAAAGAAATTACAGACTGAATCCTGATTATGAAATGCTTGTACAAAAATTTAGAATAACAAAAAGAATTTACTGACACAAACAAAAATATAATGTAAAAGATCACATGTGAAAAATGGGCATACCGATAAATAGGGGTGAAAACCTAAGGAGGAGGGAGAGAGACTAGGACAAGCTGTCCAAGGCTAGGACTTGTGTCCGTGGCCCCCTCCACAGGGGGCACGGTCAGTGTCTCTAGAGCTGCACAGCTTTTTGATGTGAAGTGTAAAAATATGAGATACATGCAACTTACAGAGTTTAAAAGAGCAGCAGTACTTTGTCTGTTGACATTGTTTGACAACTCAAAATTCAACAATATTCTGAATGAGAACTTTAATCTACAAAGAGGCGTTGATAGTAGATTCTGTAGTGTCACATATTTTAAAATGCAGATTCCCAGAGCATGATAGACATTAACTGGTTATATTTTTGTACATTGTTAAATATAGTCTGACATTATATGTTTTTTTTTAATAATGTTAAAATGTCTTCTCTTTTGAAATCATTAACATTTGATATATTTTATTTCTTACAGGAGTCTGCTTCTTTTGTAAAAGCAGATAAATTGTGGGTGAGTACTGACAGATTTCTTACTCTTGATTCTTTTACTTGTAAAATCCTTTTCTAAACAATTGTAAATCACCAATGTTGCTAATTGCTTGATCAAAAGAAATACCCTTTTAACTGAAATATATTTTTGTATTTTTAATTTTATACGTATACAGACTAATTGGGTGAGAGGATTGTCGTTAAAGCCGAAAGTTTGTTATACCCGATGGTTGCCCCTTGTTTGGTATATAAGAGTAAGTTTGGTAGTTAGCTGCATTTAATGAACATTGTTTGGTAAAACCAAATGTACCATAATGCACCTGTGTGGTGCACCACCAAGATACAGTTGTAGAAACTCTGGTACTTGATGAGACTGTAGTCGTTGGTTCTTCAGGTCATAGCTGAAAATAGGAAGGTGGGTCATATCGAAAGATAACGAGGCAATGGGAAAAATAGGTGTTTTAGTAATTCGATTTATTTGCAGTTTTTAGAAACTGCCCGATAAAATGAGAAGACACAAAGCGAATTACTATTTTCTACATCTACCCCACGCACCCCCCATTCTACCTCTGGCCACCTCAATTCATTGTCCAGTGGTCAACTCTCGCTGATTGTAGTAGCAAACCCACATTCCACATCTACTCTGTCTGGCTTCCTTCTACTGACTGATTTCCCCCCAAAATCCAAAGGCCTCCCTTTTCTTCTGCTGAGCCAATATCCCAATCCCCTGGTGACCTACTTCCCGGGGAAACCTTTCTAAGCCCAAAATTCTATGAGCCACTGGTTCTTTCTATACTACAATGCCTAAAATGCTCTATCTCTATTAAACCCCCCACCACTACGCTACACAAAGTTAAAGCTGCAATCTTCCCTAAAAACATGTATTTGTTTATGTTGGTAAGACTGCTGACATTTCAGTGATGTCATCCGGTGTTGAGGCAAAATGTGTGACTTTCAATTCAGGCAATGCTCAAACCATACTTCATCCGAAAACAACACCTATTTTACTTCAATTCTTATCAACACTAGCTGAAAATACCCACCTAGGGCAGTTATCTCCATTTATATGAAGCCTATGGCCTTAAAAGTTAAGTAATAATTTAATGTTTTACGGCTGTAAGTATTTTCAGCTAATATTAAAAACGAATTGTATGCATTTATATGGTCCATGTGTTTGCTGCATTTATTGAACTTTGTTCAGTAAATAAAGAGAAAGTTTGTTATGGTCCACATGTTTGCCGCATTTATCAAACTTTGTTCGGTAAATCTAGTCAGTTTGGATGGATCCATGAGTTCGTTAAAGCTGAACTTCATTATATCTTCATGTCAGAAAAACAATTTTTAAAGTTTTTTCCAACATTGGCACTTTTCTACTGTTACTTCCATAGAAAGTGTTCAGATGAATTCCATTCACAAGTCCCTCCTGTCCAGGAATTTTGAGTTAAAACCTTGGTCAGCAATTAAGGCACATCCATACTTTTTAGATATATCAAGGACTCACCGCAAGTTCCACCCAAATAGCTTCTTCTCAAGAACATCTGCTATGTGGAATAAACTCCCTTCGGAATTTTTTCCCAACAAGCACAATCTCATCATTTTTAAATCCAGAGTGAACAAGTGCCTTATCCAATGTTAGTCTTTTTAAAAATTCTCTTATTCTTCATTTTTAGTGTTTCTACCTCTTATAAGTCATTTTAACTCTTATTGCTTTTTAGTTATTTTTAGTTTTCATTTTAAACATGTCATGTTTTAGTGTTTCCAACTTTACAATTTTAACATCAATGAGCTATTTTAACATGTTCGTTTTACTGGTCTTAATTCTGTGGCCTACCTCCATTCTTACTAACCCTTTGATGTGAAAAGTGGCTGAAAGGCCTTTCTTATGGTGACCAAAAGTAAACGAAAGAAAATATGTACTCGGCAACAAATTAAAAAAAACATCTGAATTCACAAGAACTAACATTGAATAATTACTGTTTTGATGAATCCGTTGAACTAATGTTAGGCTGAAGTATCTCTCTTCTGCATTTCATTTGCTATTTCATTCTCTTTTTAAAGATTTAAAAGGATGTTTTATTATATTTTTTGTTAAACAATTTTGCTATCTTTTCACAGATTTCAAATACATAACAAACATGCAAACCTACACTGGAGCAAAATCTGATTCCTGTGAGGTGGGTGGATCAACATTTTCACAGGATACACACTTAAAAGTACATACTCAAAAACCCATTGCAGAGAAGCCATTTACTAGTGAAATGAGCAAATCAGCATTTACTCATAATTCAGATTTAAAATTACACATGCGATCACATACTGGAAAGAAGACATTTACTTGTGAAGTGTGTGGATCTGAATTATCAACAAAATCAAGTTTAAAATTACACATGCGATCACATACTGGAGAGAAACCATATTCTTGTGAAGTATGTGGTTCTGCATTTGCAAGTATATCAGATTTAAAGAGACATATGAGAACACACACTGGAGAGAAACCTTTTTCTTGTCAAATATGTGAATCAACATTTTCATGTAGTTCTCATTTAAAAGTACACGTGCAAACACACACTGGGGAGAAACCATTTAGTTGTGAAGTTTGTGGGTCTGCATTTTCAGGGAAATATGTTTTAAAAATGCACATGCAAACACACACTGGTGAGAAACCCTTTATTTGTGAAGTATGTGGATCTACATCTGCAAGGAAATCAAATTTAAAAAAACACATGCGAACACACACTGGAGAAAAACCATATTCTTGTGAAATGTGCACATCAGAATTTTCTCAAAGTTCAGATTTAAAATTACACATGCGATCACATACTGGAGAGAAGCCATATTCTTGTGAAGTATGTGGGTTTGCATTTGCAAGAATATCAGATTTAAAAAGACATATGCGAACACACACTGGAGAGAAAGCATTTACTTGTGAAATATGCACATCAGCATTTACTCGTAATTCACATTTAAAGAGACATATGCAAACACATACTGGAGAGCAACCATATTCTTGTAAAATATGTGGATCAGTATTTTCCTATAGTTCACAGTTAAAAAAACACATGCACACACACTGAGGAGAAACTCTTTACTTTTAAAATGTGTGGATCAGCATTTTGAAAAAAATCAAATTTAAAAATACATGCAAACACACACTGGAATGAAATGTGCAGATCAACATTTTCTCATGATTCAAATTTAAAATTTCACATGCAGTGGGAAATCTCAGATGTGTCTTTGAAGTTTACTCTGCTCTTTATTGTTTGTGCAGGAAACTGTTCTACATCATTTGCAAGCTAGAAAAAAGGGGTCCACATGAACTTACAGAAAAGATCATCAGTCAGCGTTTAAACAACTACCAAAGCATTGTGATAAAAACAAATCTTAGGAAATTAGTCCGAACTAATGAAAAATGCTAAAATTCAGAAAAAAGTGATTACTATGAATTCTTTTAGCATTAAACTATTTTTTTTTAATATGATTTTATATAAACTTATTTAATACTTTTCTATAAAATAAAGCCATTTTCACAAAAAGCTTTATGATTTTTTATGGAAACCGAATAATTTCTCCAAATATTTTTCATTGTTTTAAGAGGGAAAGCATAAAAAGACTAGCTATGTGTTCTATTTTTCATCCATTAATATACAATTTCAGGTCATTAAATTGAATTCTATCCAACATCTGACTTCAAAGTTTCTAAAATATTTAGAACTATTTTATTTTACTTCTGCCTTTCCATGCTGGAATATCTGGGGAGAAAAAAAGAATATATATATATATTTAAGGTAAGCTATAAACATCATATGATTTCAAATAAACTAACATTTAATCATTTATTTTCATGCACAAACATCATAGGATGAATACAATAATGTTCCTCTTACACCAGCCATGTAATATTTGTGCTATCTTCTTTTTATTTTCAATACAAGTTCAGATGTTTTAGTAACTTTGTGGGTTTAAGGGTCCTACACTATTTAATATTACCAGTGTAAAGGCTGGTAAATGGAGTTCTGTATTAGAATGGGTTATTTAATAATAAACAGTAGTTACTAGTTGTACTCTTGTATAGAAAGAAAGAAGCAAAGAGCCATGAATGGAGAAATCTAGGTCAATGTGTAGAGGTCACATGGTGAGAAGGAAGGTCTCCGATTGGCTGGAAGGGTGTGGTGTCACAGAGAGATTTGAAGAAAAAGGCGGAATCGCCAACTTGATTATTTCAAACGGCTTGCTTAAATCTGGTGATTTTGGCAGCCATTTTAATCAATGTAAAAAGACAGTGTCTTAAATAAAGTTCAACAAGGGAAAACAGTACACAGAATAGAGAACAGAATAATGATAAAATCAAATGCAGATATTTGTAGACATACGAATTAACATGACAGATGGTACATACATTTAAGATGGATGGAGAAACATGAATGTACGAGTCGAGAGGATTAAGTCTTAAAGGAAAGAGAGTTGCTAGCACTAAAAATAGGGAGAAATAGAATTAGGAATGGAATTCTGACGTATCGAGTCTTATTTCCTATGTTACATGTCAATGGAACACTGAGATGCTTTGTTTTCAATTATGCTTGATTATTCGAAGATCAAGACTGTATTATTGAAAAACGGGGAATCAGGATATGATACGCAAAGTTTACGGAGGCGAGGGGAAGGCACACACGTTTTGATCTCCAAGGGAAAACTATTGCTCTACACCGGTAAATACAAATGACAAAAAGATTGTTACATTAGTCACGTGGTAAGCAGGAATTATACTGGTCTAAAGTGACTAGGGGGCGTATCGAGTTTAATTGTCATGTTTTCACCTGATGATGTTTGTTTTAATAAAATCTGGTAACTCATGAACCAAGGCATGGTTATTAAAACGGGTGAACCAGGTTATTCGCAAGACTAGCGTGGAAGGACTGAAATGCTTTGTTTTCAATAAGGTTTGATCATTCGAAGATCAATGCTGTATTATTGAAAACAGGGGATCAGGATTAGGTACGCAAAGTTTCCTGAAGCGATGGGAAGGCACACACGTTTTCATCGCCAAGAGAAAACTTGGATTCGCTCTACGTCGGTAAACTGAGGACGAAAAGGAGTCGCTCGCTAATGGCCATGTAGGGAGTTTTACGGGTTTAGCTACTGTAATATTAATCATAGCGGTGGTGCTAAGGTTAGCCTTTAGATTAGCTAAAACAGATCCTGGTCGTACGACCAGATTATCACCGTGAAGTTAGAGACAAGCTAGTATGCAAAGAGGTAATTAAACTGTGGAATGGAACGCATGTCACGGTGGACATGCGAGCTCCACCGCCGGTGTAAACCGAAAAAGTGAGCCTAGGTTGACGGAAAATCGCTATATTTATGGTAAGAGCAATAAGGAAGTGACGTCAGCTGAAGCTAAAAGCTTAAGATTTATCTGAATATTTAATTCCGCAGATGTGTATTAATTCTAGCTAAATGAAAGTGAGTTATCACACACTATAAATTGTCGGACTTGGATCATAAGCTCAGCCGGACTGTGCCCTGTAGAAGGATGTGGCGTAGAACGGTAATTTCACAGGAAACGATATAATTCCTGTTTCCAGCTCTTTCGTTCTAGTTTGTAACAGTTTACGCAGGGTTCGATTAACGATTTCAGGCTGAGAATTGACTTGTGGCAAGACAGGCGTAACAGGCTGGTGATGGAAACCAAGGAATTTTGCAAAGTGATTTATTTCCTCACCATTCCATGGAGAACCATTGAGTGCTGGTTTAATGACTTTAGATTCTTTTCGAGACGACTTCAACTTCTGGATCCCTCGAGTATTCGTCAGAAATTACATGTAAATATTCCTCTCTCCGTACAGATCTAAAGAAATCTGCAGTCTCTAATACTTTGATACGTAGTAGCTTGGCAAGGAAGACGGTCATTGATCACATCATTTACTAACTTGTCAAGCTTGGAACGAAGTAATTGCTTGGTTTTCACTAAGCCCATGTGACCCTCGTGCAACATTTACAACCCTTTTCTGTAAAGCACTAGGAATAACAATCCGATCACCTCGTAAAACAATATCAGATTCAACAGATAGTTCATCAAATATTGGAAGAAAAGGCATCATTTGAGGTATTTTTGTAGATATTTTGTTGTTTTTCAAAAGGTACTTAACATCAGACAGTACCTTATCAGTAGCTGACTTAAGTGTCACAGCACTGGGTAAGTTGCTCAGAATGACTTTATGAACATAAGCTTGTAAGCACTCAGATAGTTTGAGCTCATCTTTCCAGCAACGTGATATTTGCAATGGGCGACGAGACGTGTAGTCAGTAGGATTGAGCTTTCCTGGCCAATGTTTGACATGAAAATTAAACCCAAGCAATTTTAATCGCATTCTTTCCACGCTAAATGCTGCATATTTTCGAGGATTGTTGAACAGGGAAACTAGAGGCTGATGATCAGTAATAAGATCAAAGTTTTTGCCTAATGGATACAGCTGAAAACGTACACAAGCAAACAATAAGCTATGGGATTCGCGTTCAAGTTGGCTGTACCTTTGCTCGGCTGGCATATGCTAGTTTTTGCCTAATCATAGCAACTAGTCATGTAGGAGATGCATCACAGATGACCTCAGTATATGCTAATGGATAATAGTAACCCATAACTGACCCGGAAGTTTTCTTCTGCCCTTTCCGCCTCTTTATTAGTGAGCTTATGGCAGGTTGGTGCCAGCGTCCAGAGGTTTTGTAGCGGAAAGAAGTCCGATCTATTGTTGCGTATCGGAGCTTCTGTGAGGAGGTGGTGGGTGCTGGCTTAACGGAAATTTCTCCATAATAAAGGTGTTTAAACAGTGAAAAGAATGATTCCATTTAAGTACGGTCATGACAAAGGAACGAACAACTACAAATGAAAACGAAAGAGACAAACCTTTAGAAAGAAACGAGACATTTATTCAAACGAGGGACGTATAGATTGAATTAATGTCTATGTGTGCGTGTGCGTAAATGTGAAAGTCCATATATATTGTGTTTTCGTGTGGTTTTGCAAATAGTGTTAGTAAAATGTTTTTGTGGGTAAGAGTCCATAATTATGGTAATATTTGTGTATGAAATAAGGTGGAATTGGCTTACTTACAGTGTGGTTGAATTATGGGTTTATAAGGAAAATCTGGGGTTCAATTATGAGGCAGGGTTCTAGCTGACCGTGTGTGGAGACTTCCCTTCGCGGGAGACAACTCCGTTTGGATTCACCACAAGCTAATAGGTAATAAATTGTCATAAAGTCAGAAAACAAATGTGATAATCGATCAGGATTTTTATCCTTTGAAAAAAACATTTTCCAGAAGAAAACAAAAATTATAATTAAATGTGCTCAAACGAAGCACAATTAACATTTTCTTTTAAATATCTAGATAAAGAAATTTTATAAATAAAAAACCAAATGATACCAAGTAATCATAAATTAATCTTAAAAAAAAGATTATTATATCTATCATCTAATTAGACAGATAAAAAAAACCTTCAAACGATTGTTCCCCAAAGTTTTCACTTCAATAAAACTTGTCTATCTTTTTTTGTTTCTACACAAGCGCAATCTGAATTGAACCTTCTAAGTTTGTTAACGCGCATTTCCAATATTTACTGAATAATATGAGGGTTATTTTGGTTATACGGGTTTAAAAACGGTTCAATTTAACTTTAGAAATAAAAATGGCTATTTTTAGTATTATACATTTATTTTTCACAACAATTTAAAATAAAATTAGATCCATTAATTGATTTAAAATAAACAAATACTTTGTGTCCCTCTTTCTGACACCCAATGTTCAATTTACAATGTACTTCTAAACTGCACCCTTATTTTGTGTCCATGGCTGTAATTCACAATGTAAGTAAATGCTAAACTGGAAACTTATTTTGTATTCTTTAATTTGTTAATGACAAGCATCCTAATATTTAATAACAAAATGCTCGCCATTAATGAATTTTGTTTGATTTAAAAAAAATAATTTGGTAATTCTTGCAAATCAGGCACCAAAATTAAAATTGAAAAACTCCTGTTATGAGTAAAATTGGCTAGATTTTCATTTTTTTTCTCCATTCCAGCTAACTTTATAGCTAAAACTGTTAAGTACACTCGAACATTCAGACAAAGGCTCAAAAATTATTATCATCTTTAAATAATCTATTAAAATTAAATTTAAACAGCATTGTTGTAAACATTTTCGTAAAAAACTCTAAAAATGCTTCTGGTTTCTTTCTTTTTTCTGGACTGGTTGACTAAAAAAGTTTTCAAAAGACTTGAGATTATTAATTTCGATCTCACTCTTTTAATTTTAAACTTGTCAAAAAAGGTTCATGCAAAGTAAAGCAATCTTCCCTAAAAAAACACATTGTATTTGTTTATCTTGGTAAGACTGCTGACGTTTCAGTGACGTCATCTGGTGTCGAGGCAAAAATGAGTGCCTTTCAATTCGGTCAATTTTATTCTTAGAATAAATATCGGTCCATATTTTTCCCAAGTGTGGATGGTTTAGGGATAAAGGTTAAAATTATAAATGTGACTTTTATCTTCAACATTTACTTTATTAAAATATAACTTTTTCTATTACTACAGGCATCTCTGTGCAGGCGATAGAGGAAAGACGACAAACATCATCTATCATATACAAACTAAGTGAGATTTGAACAAATAAACAATTGGTTTGCTGGCATAAGTCAATTTCTTAGTGGGGAGAGGGGGCAGTTGCGTCAACTCTGCCATCAAATGGGCAGAGATTTCTGATAATCTCTAGATGTGTAACGAAATTAAATATAATTTTATATATCTTTCAAAAGTTATTTTCCCGAGTCAGTTGAACTTGGGATGATTATATATTTGACTTGGCTAACAAAGCTTAAGTAATGTCACAAAAATCTTTTTATAGTTGAAAATACCCGCCCTCTGTATAGTTATCACCAGATATATGGCGCTTACGACCTTAAAATTAATGTAGGCACTACTTAAACTGGAAGGTCTGCTTCTAAAAAATAATTGTAACATTATAGTTACATTGTAAATAGGAATCCCACCTAAAACCGGAAGAAATTAATTATTTCTCAAAATTTATAAATTTCGTGAGGAAACGAAGGTCTTATAGATTGAATGCACGAAAAATTCCTTGCAAAAAAGTTTTTTTAAATATTCTTTTAGAAGTGGAACCTCGGATTTAAGTAGTGGCGTACATACAAGTATTTCCAGTTTATATTTTTTATGTTAAATATCCTTTGGGTAAGAGGGTACTGAAAAGAAAAAAAGTATCTTAGAATGTTCACCAAAATGAACAATTATGTAGAAAACTATCATTTCTGTACATTGTAGAATACTGATTTATTTACTGAGTTATACTCTTATACATTGTTAAATATATCATAAACTTTTGTTTCAATAATATTAAAAGTTCTTCCCTACACAACAAATGGTTTCTGTTGTCTTTTTAAATCATTAACAATATTTGATGAATTTCTTTCCTAAAAGGAGTCAATCTCCTTTTTATATGTATATTTTTCTATCAGAAAATCAATTTTTATACCTGTTGATTACATAGTACTAGACACATTAAAAATAATATCTGTTGAACTAAAGTAAAGCTGAAGTTTTATCTTCTGCATTTCATTTGCTATATCATTCTCTTTTTAAAGACCTGAAAGGATGTTTTATTTTATTTTTTGTTAAATATCTAATCGTAAACAATTGTTCTCCCTTTTCACAGAATTCAAACCTTATTCCTGTTAGGTGTGTGGATCATCGTTTTCACAGGATACACATTTAAAAGTACAGTTCAGATTTTAAAATGACACATGTGAGAGAAACCATAAATATGTGAAGTGTGTGGGTCTGCGTTTGCAAAAATATATTTTAAAATACACATGCACACACACTGGAGAGTAACCATTTACTTGTGAAGTGTGTGAATCAGCATTTTGAATGAAATCAAGAGAAACATATTGTTGTAAAATATGTTGATCAGCATTTTCAGATAGAAATACACACTGGGGAGATTCCATTTACTTGTGAATTATGTGGATCTGCATTTTCACAGAAATCAAATTTAAAAAGACATGCAAACACACACTGGGGAAAAAACATATTCTTGTGAAATGTGTACATCAACATTTCCTAATAGTTCAGATTTAAAATCACACATGCGATTGCATACTAGAGAGAAACCTTATTCATGTAAAATATGGAGATCAGCATTTTCTGATCATTCAACTTTAAAAAGAGATGTGCAAACACACACTGGACAGAACCTATTTACTTGTGAAGTGTGTAGATCTGAATTTTCAAGAAAATCATATTTAGAAATACATATGCGAACTCACACTAGAGAGAAACCATTTACTTGTGAAGTGTGTGGTTCAGCATTTTCAGATAGTTTAAATTTGAAAAGTCACATACGAACACACACTGGAGAAAAACGATATTCCTGTAAAATATGTGGATCAGCATTTTCTCGAAGTTCACATTTAAAAGGACATATACGAACACACACGGGAGAGAAACCATTTATTTGTGAAATATGTGCATCAGCATTTTCAGATAATTCTTCTTTAAAAAATCACATGCAAATTCACACTGGTACAAAATCATTTGTGAAATGTATGAAATTTTCAAGAAAATCATTTTTAGAAATACACATGTGCATGCACAGGAGAAAAAACGTTTATTTTTGAAGTAGTGTAGATCAGCATTTTCAGATAGTTCAAATTTAAAATGTCACATACGAACACACACTGGGGAAAAACCTTATTCGTGTGACATATGTGGATCAGCATTTTCAGATCGTTCAACTTTAAAAAGACATGTGCAAACACACACTGGAGAAAAACCATTCATTTGTGTGTATGTGAATCTGCATTTTCAAGGAAAGGCAATTTAAAAACACACATGCGAACACACACCAGTGAGAAACCGTTACATGTGAAATATGTGGATCTGCATTTTCAATGAAATCAAAATTAAAAAGACACATGCAAACACACACTGGAGAGAAATCATATTCTTGTGAAATGTGCACATCGGCATTTTCCAAAGTTCACATTCAAAAGGAGACACGATAACACACACTGCGTAGAAACCAATAAAGGATTGGATCTGAATTTTAAAATTACACATGTGAACACACACTGGAGAAAAACCAAAAATATGAAACTCACCATTTTCCAATACTTTACATTCAAATAACACATTCAAACACACTTTTTGGGGGCTTTTAATATAAATTTTCATATATTAAATTGAAATATATCCAACATCTGTCTTCATATAGGAGGGAACTAAATATCTTCATTCTTTAATGCTTTATGTTATCTAGCTATACAAACACATACCGGAAAAAAGCACCCAACATTTCTCACACATTTCACTCAATACAACCAAAAGATGTAGGGAAATTTATCACGAAAATAAGGACCACCATAGATAATTGCATAATTTGCCTATTGGTTAACAGTATAAGAAATGGAATTGGTGAACTTTGTTGTAGCTGTTATTGCCAATGATTAAAATAAAGTTTATATAAAACTGAAATAATAAGAGTTCTCTCCCTTGCACTGTATTTGTAAAAGCAAACGGAACACATCTGTAGCGGGTCGCAGTTAGATCTCACCTTCGAATTGGTTTCGATTAGGTGTGAGAGAACTGGTGATCCGCTAGCCGATTTATTCAAGAGACTTCTTTCGGGTGTCATTGCGTTATCTAACCTCCCGGTAAGGGTGTGCGTCTCTGTACGGTCCGGCGCTGATGATGATGAGGTTGGTAGCAGTCGCTACCCGGTGAATGAAAACAGGGGACAGTGATCAACAATAAAACAATGATTTATTCGTAAATACAGTGTTTTCTGTATGCTTGGTTGCATCAAAGTACTCTCGCCTTTCCGATTTATCGAAAAGACGATCGTTGAGTCTTTGCCGTTCTTGCGTCCTAGCCTAAGTTAGAAAAGTCTCTGTATAGTTTTTCACAATTCCGAGGAACTTGGGATATCTCCTCACTAACTGCCCGAGAAGTCTTGAGTATGTTATGTTAGAACTTTGGGTTTGGTGGACCACTTTTACAACTTCCAGGGAAGTGGTGAAAAGTGACCTAGGATTGTGTTTTCGTGGTTGTATATATCGATACCGTGTGAATGGGTGGTGGTGAGTGTGTGTATAGTTTTCTTGTGGCACATATGTTCCTAATTAGCCAAGACGCCTTGCCAGGTGTTATTAGTTTGGGGATCTCGTGTCTAAACACGTGTTTCTCATTACTTATTCTTAATCGGAATCTTATCTAGTTTAGGGATCTCGCCCGGCGATTCGCTAGCTGATTTGGCTGGGGGTATTTCCTGTATCTTAGTTTGCCTAGCTAGTTATCTGTTTAAGAGTAGGGTAACTCTTAAACAGATTTCATCTCCTTAAAAAGCCATTACGGTATATTTCCTGTCAGGGAGTCAAAGAGATTGTTATCTGTTTAAGGCTTCACCTGGCTGGTGATTTCAATCTACTTAAAAAAGCATTAATGCTTCAGAGATGCTTACCTTTCTGTTTTGCTCACAGTCTGTGGTTGTTCGGCATAATAGTCAATGCGGAGCAGATTTACTAAAACTTTAAAAGTAGAAAAAGTCGCTATGCTCTTTCCGGCTTATTTTTCTACCTAAAGATGACTTATTCATGTTGTCATTACTACGATCTGTAATAGTTTCATCTCTTTACTAGTAATTCTTGTCTCGTTGCTATTGGAATTACTCTCCTCTGGATTGTTGTTATTTCTATTGCTAGGGATACTTCTATTACTGGATGGTTCGACATAGGGTTTGAGTCTGTCCACAGATATCTGTGTATCACGTCACTGTTCCTTTCAATTAGGAAATGCTTTGGTGCTTGTTTCAGAACCTTGTAGGGCCCGGTATAAGGCGCTTTCAGGGATTTCCTAACACGATCCACCCGAAGCCAAACTTTGCCGAATGACATAAATTCTCTGAGGACATAAGGTTTGGGGAAAGTGTGAGAATTTCCCTTCGAAGAATAGTTCAAATCGAACTGTAGCATAGTTCTACGTAAGTTTTTAATAAACTCGCTATTTAGTGGTTCTTCGATTGGCTTATCAACAGCTGGGGAATCAATATTGAGGAACCAGTCACGGTGCAAAAGGGTGAGAACCCTGATTCGTTAGTTGTACTGTGTATGCTCAACAGTACGATTCCTGTGTGCTCTCTCTATTAAGCAATTGCGCTGTGGATGGTATGGCGGTCGTTCTTAGTCTATGAAAGCCTATGACCTTTGATAGTTCCAAGATCAACTCACACTAAAACTGATCTCCCCTGTCCGTGACCACACATCTTGCAACCCATGTTTTCACGAAAGCTTCCGCTATGGATTGGGCACTGATCTCGGTTAATGGTTGAGCCTCGATCCACCGAGTTGAGCGGTCGATGTAGGTTAGAAGATACTTGTATGGACTGAGGTAGGGGTCTGAATTGTTACGGACTGCAGGGAGTCGTCCAACAACATCAATACGTACTGTTTGGAAACGTTCAGATGGTAAATCAAACTCCTGAACGGTGGATATAGTATGTTTCTGAATTTTTGCCTGTTGGCAAAATACACATTCTTTACAGAATTGTTTGATATATTGTCTCATATTTCGCCAGTAATACCTGGACGCAATTAATTTCCGCGTTCCCTGAATACCAGGGTGAGACAATGAGTGGAGGCTGTCAAAGACGGACATTCTCAGATTTTCAGGTAGGAATGGCTTGGGGTAGCGGGTAGAAATATCACAAGGTATTTTGGAGTTGCTGCTCAGTAGTTGGAATTCTCTAAGGTTGGGAAAGGATTTTATCTCCTCGTCTTTTGATTGTGCTTCAACAATTTCCGGCAAATCAGAGACATCTATCTGTACTGCCATTACTGGCTGCGACATACAATCTGCTACCACGTTCAGGTCACCTTTTATGTTTGCAATATCAGTAATGTACTCGGTGAGTATTGACAAGTGTCGCTGCTGGCGGTCTGACTTTGAGGGTTTTAGACTGCGGAAAGCTCCGCATAATGGCTTGTGATTGTTCAGCAACATCACCTGGCGACCTTCGATAAGGTGGCGAAAGTGAATTACTGCCAAGTAAGCCGCCAGCAACTCCTTGTCAAACGTGGAGTACTTAGTCTGTGCCTGTGCTAATTTCTTTGAAAATAATCCTATAGGGATAGGATCACCACCAACATCACGGGATGTAGCGCTGCACCAAAAGCATATTGATTACTGTCGGTGACTAATTGGTAGTCATTGATTTCAGATTGTGGGTGCGCCAGAGCGGTTATGTCGGAAAGTTGCTGCACAATGCTGTTGAAGGAATATTTTTCAATTTCAGATAATTCGAAGGAGGATTTAGGGAATAATCTCATACGTTCTGATAGGGAGAGCACAATGTTTGCATAATTAGGAATTAGTTTAGGGCAAAACCCTATCATACCCAGAAATATGCACAGACTCGTAGAGTCTGTAGGGTAGGAGAATGAATTAAATTCGTTAATTTTCCTTTTAGTGGGTAGTAGACCTTCTGAACTAACGCTAAATCCTAGAAAATCTAACTGATTAACATTGAAGGTACATTTTACCAGGGAATATTTTTAACTATTATTATTTAATATACTGAATACTCTTATCTAAATCTCTTTCGTGGTCTTTTCCATTATCACTAAATACTAGGATATCGTCTAAGTACACGAACACGCAGTCGACATTGCAAAATATCTTATCCATGAGTCTTTGAAAGGTGGCTCTTGCGTTCCTTAGGCCGAACGGCATGTTATTAAATTCGAACAACCCGAATGGGGCTGTTACAGCAGTTTTAGGTATTAATTCTAATAAAAGACATACTTCGAAGTCATTTACACAAACATAGTGCAATCTAACCAAATCCGCGCAGACCAACACACTTCAAATCCAGCCACAGTCGAGTGCATTGTAACATGTATGCACCTGTCGAGTTTTAGATCTGATTTGGGCCAGAAAATGCAACAAGTCGATCAAATATAAAGAGTGTGTCTGAAATTCGATATGCCGTATTGTAGTAATTTATGGGTGTGAAATTGTAGCAAAGCTCTTATTTATTTAAATTGCAAGGATGTATTCTAGAATTCGAACCTGAATCAGAAGTATTATTTTCAAAGAATAAACATTGCAATAGATAGAAATTGAGGGTATAATTCAAATATATTTTTGAATTGAAAAGGTTTTTAACAACAACACGGATAACACTAATATAACGTAACTAATCAAACAATTCTATATATTTCCGGCTTATAAATCCACACAACATTTTAGGCATGAAAATCTGACGCCATCTTGCTTTCTAGGAATTTGAAAAGAAATAGGTCGCCACGTGGGAATTTTTCCAGCAACAGGCTTTGACCTAGATTAAGCTTAGTGGAAAGGGAGCAGTAAATTTAAACAAAATTCCGTCATTTCGGAAACAAACAATTTGCTATGTGCGTCTTTATTTACCACCTCATAACGCGGTGGGCTTTAAATCTGATACTACTATTACCTCGAACTGCGCGGCCCTTTTTTAGGGGCTTCTCATTGGTTGAATTTCAACCAATGGCAAAGTGTTCAATTTTAACCCCATTAATCTTTGTTTCGGGGTAAGGAGAACATTTGTGGAAAGGGAGACATAATAATATTTCTAATATATTTTTAAATAAAGATTTTTAAAATCCCCACCATAGCTTTTTAGGTTCTGATAACAAAGATGACAATCAATAAAATTTAAAATAAACTTTCAATTTTATCATTTCTTGACTATTTTAAAACAATATAAACAATGGTTCACATTTTAGCATTTTTCCCTAAAAAGGAAAAGTTTCCCTTACTTTTGACTCCTCTAAAGGGAAAACATAAAATGATTCTCACGGTAAAAAAGCAAAAACATCGATATTAATTTATTTAGTTAGTTAAATATATTTACAAAGAATGGTAAAAGGATTTTGAATGATTTAAAAAAAAAGTATTTTTTATTATTTATTAATTAATTTAATTATATACTAGAAAGCACTCAGAGAGCGCATACCTCCGCCAATTCCATTGTCATGGTAAGTAATTGTACATGAATCCGCCACAAAATGTAATCACTTTTTATGTAGCCTATTATCAACCCTTCCACACAATTTCATTGGAAATCACTGAGAACCCTGGAATATATCCTGTGGACAGACACGAGAACATTTGAAGATAACTGTCCACACGATATCTCCAAAAGTTCTCAGTGAATTTCAATTCTGTGGAAGGGTGGACGATAGGCTACAGGAGAAATGAATACATTTCGGGGCGGATCCATGCACAATTACCTCGCCTAAGTCGTTTCTGTTTTGGTAATAGTTTTTCTGCATAACTTGATGTGACTTTTTATCAGAGGCTTAGCTAAGGGGCATTTTAGCTGTGTTACGGTAACACACATACACACAAACATACAAAAAACTATCTGTATCATAAAGGTGAAATCGTTCGAAAAAAATCTACAAAGGACAATTTTGACCTTTCACTGGTCGTACATTACATAACCTACAGCAGTTGATACAAAATTAAAAATGTGTTAAGAATTTTTATCAATTAAGAAACATCAGATTTGTTAAAAGTAGAGACGAGTCTGGTTATATACGACGCACAATGGACATTAAAATTTTTCTTCTTTCCGTACAAGAGAACGTATGTTTAGATCCATGGAGTGTAGTAGTTGTCCAAAAGTGTTATCATACCGAGAACCTTCGGCTAAACATTTAGCCATTTTCGAGGTCCCGACAATTCCTCAATTATTTAATCACTATGTATTTGATTTAGCCATTAGTGTGTTTATGTGATGTTTTGA
>VCCN01000279.1:128631-156778 GCA_006491835.1 Architeuthis dux | reverse complement strand
TGCGCAGAACTACCTATATTTTAAATATTAACATATTTAAATGAGTTTGTATTTCGTTGTGACCATGATAAATATTAATAAATAAATCATGGTACAGTAATTTGACAATGTGGAAATGAAAGACTAAGAAAAGCGTGAGAAAACCCATGAAAGTTTCTGTGTCTATTATTGAGACCCTGGTGCAGGTTTTTAGCAAGTTAGGATAACATTTTTAAAAATACAGCACCTACACACTAACTGTTTGACAATAAACTTCCCTCAATCTTGCGAGAACGAAACGAAATGAAACAAACAACGTTTTTTAAAAAGGTTCATTGGATAGAGAATACTCAGCACTACAATAGAACTTCAAAGCAGTATTGTCTAGGATGTCCCTAAAAAAGTTATAGTAATTTAAAACTTTGGAGGGGCACAGGGACCTTGTAACCAACCACAACCTTGCATAAAATGGAGATAACTCCTGTTAGCCTTAAAATGAACTGAAGATTATTCCCCCTATGAAAGAAAAACAAGTAAATACGTAAATTATTTTGTTATTGCTTTGAATAAATTAAATTGTAAAATTGTTTTTATTTGCACCATTTTCAATATGAAGTTGGTGAGTTAAAGGTTTGTATGGGAATTTTAAAAAAATCTAATTTATGTGCTGTTTTTAACATTGAGTGTGTGAAATGTTAAAGGTTTGTATGGAAATGAAGTTGTTTTTAATTATTTTATTAGTGCCTCATTCAAAGCAATAACAATATAATTTATGTATTTCATTTTGATTTTCTTTGATGGAGATAATCTTTAGTTAATTTTGAGGCTAACAGGAGTTATCTCCATTTTATGCACGTCAACTAAGAATCAACTGAAGAGCAATATTGTCTATATCATAATAAGAATTCACTATAAAAAATTTGATACTCATGAACCGATTGAAATGTAGGAGTAATTTACCATAATTTAATTTGTTCTTTAATTACTATTATCATATTTTAAATATAAATTCTTTTTACAGATGTTCCAGCCTAAAAACAATTCTTCTATGCACTTCCATATTTTCTTCATATGGTGAGTTTGAATGGTTCATAATTTTCTTGCTGACCTCAAATAAAATACAGAAAATTACTCAGAAAAAAAATACTTTTGTGGAACTTGTGGATGTAAATTGTCTAATAGTTTAAATTTAAAAAGTCACATGAAAACCGACATTCTACCCTATTCTTGTGAAGTGTTTGGCTCTTCTTTTTCACAAAGGTCACATTTGATGAAAGATATGCAAACACACATGAGAGAAAAACCATATTTTTGTGAATTCTGTGAATCTTCTTTTTCGCGGAAGTCACATTTGATGGATCATATACGAACACACACTGGAGAGAAACCATATTCTTGTGAAATGTGTGAATACGCTTCTTCACGCAAGTCTGATTTGCGGCGACATATGAAAATACATAGTGGTGAGAAATATTCTCATAAAGTGTGCAAATCTTTTAAGCAGAAGTTAGATTTGTGGCCAAATATGCAGGCGCACAAAGGAGAGAATCCATATTCTTGTGAAGTGTGTGACTCTTCATTTTCAGAAAGGTTGCATTTAAGACAACATATGCAAACACACACTAAAAAGAAACTATATTCTTGTGAAGTGTGTGAATCTGCTTTTTCATGGAAGTCACATTTGAGACAACATATGCAAACACACACAGGGGAGAAGCCTTTTACATGTGTAGTGTGTGATTCTTCTTTTTTACGGAAGTCACATTTGAGTCGACATATGCAAACACACACAAGAGAAAAACCATATTCTTGTGAATTGTGTGGATCTTCTTTTTCTCGGAAGTCACATTTGGGGGATCATATACGAACACACACTGGAGAGAAACCATATTCTTGTGAAGTGTGTGACTCTTCTTTTTCACGAAAATCAGATTTAAGGCGACATATGAAAATACACACTGGAGAGAAACCATATTCTTGTGAAGTGTGTGGCTCATCCTTTTTACAGAAGTCTGATTTGAACAAACATATGCAGACACACACTGGAGAGAAACCATATTCCTGTGAAGTCTGTAACTCATCTTTTTCACGAAAATCACATTTAGTGCGACACATACAAACACACACGGGTGAGAAACCATACTCTTGTGAAATGTGTGACTCTTCTTTTTCAGAAAGGTCACATTTGAGACAACATATGCAAACACACACTGGGGACAAACCATATTCTTGTGACATATGTGGATCTTCCTTTTTACAGAACTCTCATTTGAGGCAACATATGCAAATTCACACTGGTGAAAAGCCTTATAATTGTGAAGTCTGTGAATCTTCTTTTTTACGGAAGTCTGATTTGAGGCGACATATGCAAACACACACTGGAGAGAAACCATATCCTTGTGAAGTGTGTGGGTTTTCTTTTTCACGGAAGTCACATTTGGTGCAGCACATAAAAACACACACTGGAGAGAAACCATATCCTTGTGAAGTGTGTGACTCATCTTTTTCACGAAAGTCAGATATGAGGCGTCATATGCAAAAACACACTGGATAAAAATGAATTTTGTAAAGTTTTTGAATTTTCCTTTTTAGTAAGAGAAGATTTGATGCATCACATCAGAACATTTAATGGAAAAAATGTGAAATGTGTGCCTCTTCTTTTTCACAAAATTCACATTTGAAGGGACATATTCAAAAACTGCAGAGAAACATCAATAGTATATAGATCTTATATTTCATGGAAAAAAAGTTTGTTAATATAACTTTCACTCAAAAGTAACAATACTTTTAAAGTTTGTGATTCTTCATTTATGAATAATTCAGCTGTAACATATTTGAACAGACATTGAATAGAGGCCACCTTATAAAATATTTTGCATTTTCCTTTTCAATAAAAGTTATATTTAACAGGTCTGATTAGTCACTCAATAGAAACCATCACATGACCAACATCTTTTGGCAGCATGCCATGTTAGGGGTGATCAATTGGAAAAGGGGGTGATCAATGAATTGGTTACTTTTCTCGCCTTTTGTTGGCTGGGATCGCTAAAAAGTCTGAATTTTCAAAAAAAACAAGTGAAAATACTGCCAGACACAAGCTAAGGGACCAATTTAGCATAAACTTACATTGTAAATTGACTCCCTAACTTATTTTGGGGGTAATTTTCAAAAAACAAAAATCCATTCTTTGTAGACATGTTTAAATTTTCAGCCATTTAGCTCCATTGCAGCCTGTAAATGCAATACATATACATACATAAATAACCAGCCAGGCAAAATCACTCAAACATTGAAGAAACCTATGTTGACAGTTTTGATTGATGGTTTCTAACACATCATAGAAAAATCAATGAAGAAAATCTGAAGGTGGTGGAAGTTAGACATGGATTTAAAAACAAGGGTTCTCAAACCTGGGTATGCTTATCCCTAAGGGTACACAAGAGCAATTATGGGAATATGTGCAGTTTGTAAAAACACTGGAATTCCAAAGTTATTGCAACCAACTAAATGCAACTTGTCTTGTAAACCTGATATACAGTTGGCAACACTGCGTAAATCAAACTGATCATTCCATAAAATCAAATATCCCTGGTTTGCACATATATCTGCATTCATTCAATTTCCTTGCATGCTCTTGATGTTTTTTTTGTTTTAGTATAAACCAAATTTTATGCACTGGTGTGTCTCTTTGAAACTGTCCTTTGGAAAGAGCCAAGCTTATCTATCTCATTAAAAATGTAACACTAAATGAAATTACTAACAATTACTACAAGTCTATTGTCTGTTCTATGGTATTCACACATCTTACACTATATTCTTCCCATTGGGTACACTAACATTGCTGGACCTCATGAAGGGGTAATGCTGGAAGAAAAGGTTTTGAGAACCCGTGGTTTAAAAAGACAAACATACTCTGGAAATTAAGAATGCAATGAAGATATTTGTGGTTATATTTTTTACACAATTTACATTTTATAACTATCGGGACTTGTTGCCTAGCAACCATAATCTTCTGATGTGCTTAGTTCTATATTAACCTTACAAAATAGCACTACACCATTGTAAATAGGGAGAGACCGGGGCTAGTTGGACCCTGGGGTATGTCAGACCACAGGCTTTTATTTGAAGCCTAAGAGGTTCTAAGTCATTTTGGTCACATGGCTAAGTCACATGATTGCCTGCCTTCTTACACTGAAAATCTAGTGCGTACATGTTGCTGACTGGTGAGGTGAGTGCTAAAAAACTGATTTTGATCATCAAAAGTTACATTTTTGAAAATTTGTTTGGATCAGGTTTCAGAGCAAGTGAATGGTATCAGCCAGACATGCATAACTGTGAGCAAACCTGTATATCAAAGAAGTGACACTTTTGCTCTATCCGTGTATGTCCTTGTTGAGACAAATCTTGCAGTTCGATATGCGCCTACGTTTTATTTAATTTGTTGATAATTAAAAGAGGTGTTCTAATGAATTGTAATAAGGACTTCTGTTTCCTTTTTAAAAAAAAATACTTCTAGTCATACAGTGCCAAATTAATGCCAAAATGTTGTTCAAGGAATGTAGTGAAAGAAGGAGTGCCAAATATTATACCCTATACAAAGATCTTGACACTGTTAACATCACAACTGGATGTTTCTTCTTTTCTGGATGTTTTGGGGGCGGGCACATAAAAAGATACAAAAACTGCACTGCTCAGCGTTCTTGTGAATCATTTTCTGCTTATTGAAAATGAGGTGCATGTTGGTACCTGTGTCACTAGATCAGCTGTGAGCCAAACTGTGAGATCTGTTTCAACAGTTTTACCATTTATTGATATCACAAATTTAGGCAAGATGTTGACGCTCAGTTTAAACCATGAATGGTTCCTCTAATTATATTAGAATATTCTCCACACTGCTTTGAGTGCAAAAGGGGACTAACTAGAGCATTTTGATTTAATGCATCAAAAGAATTCATTTAAGTTAAATCCTTGAAAAATTATAAGAGTGCATTTTATGAACAGAGTTTATATCCACATGCCATTTTGTAAGATTAATACAAACAATAATTCACATACAAAACACACACCAATTTTATCAAAAAATCTCCATCAAATAAATTTCCCTATTCTTCTCAATTGTAAACATACTTAGAGCGCTCCTGTTCAATTTTAATTTCAATTCTTTTTCTAGAATTCTAATTTGGCACAATGTAGGGAAGGTTGTCCCAATTGTAAAGTTCCACACCCTCACCAACTCGATGCAAAAAAACGGCACATGAAGAAATAAGAGAATTAATGAAAGAAAAAACAAGTAAATACATTAATTATAGTGGTTGAAAATAGCCAGAAAATGGCCAACATGTTTTAGGCGAAAACGTGCTAATTTAGCGCTTTTTACTTTGTCAAAACAAGAAACGCGCTAAATCTAATGTGAAACACGCTAAATTGGCAACACTGACCTCTAGGCAAGCTGGGGATCTGGCCATTGCCAGACTACAGAAAATGCTGTACTTCAGAAATTGACCTTTAACTCAATCAGGGCTGGAGCGCACATATGTGCGCTTTAAATTTTGTGCCAAAAACAGTCTGCTACACAACTACGAATTGGCCACTCAGGAATGTGTGGCTAGCTCCACTGTTTTTTTTATCCCACGTGTGATTGAAAATATTGAAAGTTTTCTGAAAATTTTCTTTTTTCCAAGGAGACCTCATAAAAAGATGGCATCAAGAAGAAAGAGGTATGATGTGCTTAAACTTTTAGATATTGATTTTGATCATGATACAATCGATGAAAATGAGATATCGGATGATGAAAGCCGACAATAGTCATACTGATGATCATAGTGTGTGTACTAATGGTACTGCTGAAGTACAGCTTGGTATGTTCACTCTAATCACCATTTTGAAAAATAATTGGTTCATGTGACCAATGAATTGACTAAAATTTTATATACTCATATAGTCCTTTTGTACAATTATCCTGAAATGCATCCATATTTACTTTTATATTGTATTATTGATTGAATTTTCACCTATCTATGCGAGCTTGAATTTGCCTGTCATTTGTAGTGATGAACACTATTGGTATAATTTGTCTATAATTGTCTGCTCATCACTTTTTGGTCACATTTGTGGTACAGAATATTACTATGTATAATATATTGTTATGCTAGGGTGCCTGTCAAGAGTAGAGGATGATTAGACTGGAAGTAGGGATACCGGAGAGTACTGTTTTCAGAGCTTGGAAGAAGGAACAGGGTGTGGTCAGTTCAGTTCAGGAAAGACAGCTGAAAAGGAAGGCTGTGTTGTTTTGGGTGACAGCAGAAGGTAAGACTGTCAAAAACCATGAGTTGTAGTCTGGAGTGAAAGTTTGAAAAAGGAATAATGTAATTGGACAGTCTCCTCCAAGCATCATGGAAAGAATGAACAAAGGATTCTGACCTAATGAGAACATACATAACGATATGCGAGGCTAACATCGATGACCAATATATTGGAGATATATGCTCTGAACTACATTTTATCAGATATTTAGTGGACCCCGAGGAGCCGGAGAAATAGACAGCCTCTTTCCTGTGAAAATGTGTAGATATTGAACTGTTTTGTTGTCTCTAAGAGATCAAACTCTCTCCTCTTGTATATTGTGTTTTTCTACTGACCCGTCCCCTCTCTTCATTACTTATTGATCTGCCGCCTTGTTTTCTTGTCATTAAAAACCTTTCTTGTTTAAATTACACCTTGTTGTGTTGTCATCATTTATGCTTCGCTTGTGTTTTCTCTCTTCGCGCTAATAGACCCAAAAATAAATCAATCGTGTCTTTCTCTTGATCTCGTGAAACAGCTTTCATTTCATCAAGATGTGATACAAGAAAACAAATTACATTTTCGGAATCAGCATCCAAAACTACATAAAGTACACCACAAGACATGCCTGATGAAACTTTGTTATTGGCATTTATGACTTTTGTATAAAATATTCATTTTAAAATATTTCCGCACCAATTAAATATAAGAATATTCAGCAAGCATTGTATTCTTGTTTTAAAAAAACTGAACCATTTAGTATTCCTATTTGTATTACCATATTTATTGAGACTTCCTGATTTAAAAAAAGAATTTCCAGCACTTAAAGAAAATATTAATAATTTTTCAGAGCCATAAAAGACTGTTATTAAAAAAATAGTTGAGAGGAATTTGTAAATTGATAACAGAATATTCCAATATTCTTTCCAATTCTTTTTCATACTTTATAGAAATGAAATACATTACTGCTTATAAGTCTTTGAACAAACATAAATATTGCTTGTATGGTTTTGAGAGTTAAAAACAGGAACTGTACGCAAGAAGAACCAAATTCTATTGCTATCAGCTCAACAAGGCATGCATTTACTCATATTTTGTGGTTCTGAATTCTAAATTTCTGGAAAATATTTTTTTAATACAAATAAATTGTTAAATGAATCAAACCAAGCATTATTTCTATCCTGCTAAAATTGTGTTCAGAATTGATCTAAAAGCTTGAAAAAGCTAACCTTGCTATGTGGATGAGTTGCCAAACTAGTCAGTTATAGCTTTCAACTAGACCAATATACGTTTTGGAAAGAATGCAATCATAAGCAAGAAACACAGTTAATGCCTTTTCAAATACTTATGCACATGCACATGTACATACATATGAACGTGTGAACAGTGCATGTTATACAGATATAAAATAGTTATTTGGTTTATATATATATCATCATCAGCCGTTATAAGTCAACTGCTGGACAAAGGCCTTTCCCATCTCCTTCCATGACGACTTATCTTTTCTATCTAGTTCCTCCATCTTGTGTCTTGTCTTTTTCTACTTCGTTTACTGTCCCATGGGCACCAATATGTTAGTCTTTCCCCCTATCTATTGTCATCTCTTCTTGCTAGGTGACCAGCCCATCTTTATTTTTGCTGCTTAATTGTATAATATCCTTCTATCTAGTCCTCTCTCTGATCTTTTTCTATCTCTTAGAATTATCCCTAGCATTGCTCTTTCCATGGCTCTCTGTGCTATTCTGAGTAGGTTTTCAGCTTGTTTGGTTAATTTCCATGTTTCGCATCCATAAGTCATGGCTGGTATTATGCAGCAATTGTATACTTTACATGTTAGGCACATTGGCAAGGTGCTCTTCAGAATGTCTCTATTCATACCAAATGCTTTCCAACCTATCGTTATGCATCGTTTTATTTTGCAGTCATGGTCTTTCTCTAGCTTTATAACCTGCCCTAGGTAGATATATTCATCGACCTCTTCTAGAGTCACTCCTTCTATCTTTATGGTCATTTTGGGGACTTTATCGTTGAACATTACCATTGTTCTGTTCATCTTTAGACCTACTTTTTTGCTTTCCCTATTTAGATCAGTTAACATGTTTTGTAATTCTTCGGACGCTTCTGATGTCATGGAAATGTCATCTGCAAATTTTCAGTGGCTTAAGTATTCTCCATCTATGTTTATTCCCATTCAGTTTTCCAAAAGATGCTTTCAAGACTCGCTATAAATAGTTTAGGTGATATTGTATCGCCTTGTCGTAATCCTTTGGATATCTTTATCTTGTTTGAATCTTTATGTAATCTAATTATTGCAGTGCCATTTTCGTATATGTTTTGGATGATTTGTATGTAATTTTCGTTAACACCTTGTTCTCGCATTGAGTTGAAGACTGCTGTGTGTTCTACTGAGTCAAATGCTTTCCCATAATCTATGAAGGCCAAACAGAGTGGTTTGTTGTATTCTAAGGGCATTTTGATTAGTTGATTTATTGCATATAGGTGATCTATTGTCGAGTAGCCTCTCCTGAAGCCTGCCTGCTCACATGGTTGGTTTTCATCTAGAATGCCTGTTAGTCTCTTTGTGAGTATTTTTGTGAATAGTTTATATATGTTAAGTAATAGTATACTAGGGCGGTAGTTGCTAAGGTCATGTTTATCTCCTTTCTTGTGGAGTAGGATTACTATTCCTAGACAGAAGTTTTGAGGGACTTTTTTCTCTCATTGTGTGAATAGCTGTGCTAGTGCTTTGTGCAAGATTTCTCCTGCATCTTCTAGAAGGTCTGTTGTTATGCCATCCTCGCCTGGGGCTTTGCCGAGTTTCATATTTCTTAGTGCAAATACTACCTCTACTATTATGTCTGGGATATCGCTAGTATCTATAGGTTTATTAGTTTGTGGTATTTTTATTTTTTAAGTGTATAAATTTTCATAGTATTCTTCTGTTACTTTTATCAGTTTGTCCCTATTTTTGATAGTTTTTCCATTTTATCCTTTAGTGCAAGCATCTGTTTCTTGCTGGTATGGTCTGCGGAACGGGCGTGTTTTAAACTCTTCCCCTTTCTGATTGCCTCTACTATCCTCTTCGTGTTTTTCTTTTCTCATTCTTTTATTTATTAAGTTCTGCTTTTTTTATTTTGTCCTCTTTAGTTTTTATCTTCATATTTCTCCTCTGTTTGATTAGTTTTAATGTTGTTTTAGAGTATTTACCTTTGTACTGTCTACCATCTCTGCTGCTCCTTTAATTGTATTTGTCAGACTATTACTCCTTTTCTCTATCACTGTCGCTATTCCACAAGGCCTGCAATCTGTTCTCGATCGCTACTCAAAATTTGGTAATGTTCTTTGTTTCTATTTTATTAGGGCATCTGTTATATATATATATATATATTATTAAAGGAAAAGGACAAAACTTTCAAATTCTAAATACTAATGTTTTCTGGTTGTATTGAATTTACAAAAAGACAATAGTGTTTGATGCAAAATGTATTCTAAAGAATTAATGTCTCATCAAAATTAGGGTGGTGGGCGTTGTCAGTAAAATATAGGTATGGGTTCCACAATTTTTGTAAAATCATATAAGGGCTCCGCGACAAAATAAGTTTGGGAATCACTGCTTTAGAGTATCAAGAATTGACACTCTATATCATATTTATTTGAGATGTTCGTTATCCTCGAATATTTGGCTGATTAACTCTGCTTCAGTTCATGCTTTGTACTCTAAAAATTAGCATTATTGTAAACATTGATAGGACATGTTATTTTTTCTCTTGAAATTTGAACTTTCTCTCTGTAGTAATGCAACTTTCATAAGCAAAAGTATAGTTCTTTGGTGACTAGAAAATTGTACCATATTCTTACTTGAATAACCAGAATTGTTGTGAATGATTTTTTCAAAAGTATGGCAAGAAGATTCCTGATTAGAAAAGGATAAACAAATAAACTAACATTAGGGGACATAACTCCTTGAGAGAGCAACAGACATAAATGAAGGTTCCCAGGATGTACATCTGATGCTTGTAAAATAAAGCCCAAACGATATATATTTTACAGACTTCAAAATAAAATTTATACTTTGAGGTGGGTGTTATAATGGAACCAATTTATTGACTTATATTTGGCTAAAAAGTCAAGCTACGTGTGCACAAATTACCTCCATTTTATCATGGGTATTTGTTTTGTTTGGAAAGCAACAAAAAATTAATTGTTGCTTTTAAGAAAATAATTATTGTGTTTGACTCTGAAATTATAGTTTAATATTGTGTAATTTTCTCATTCTTTGAATCAGTTGAAACATAGTCAGAGTTTAATGAAATGCTCAATACATATCTACACATTTTATTTCCATGTAAATGGTGTAGCATTGGATTTAATAAGATATTGTCTAAATCCATTCATAGAATGAGTTGAGTCAAATTCTTAAATCTAAGCAACATCAAAATAAAAAGTATTAGTTTTTGCCAAGAAATTTTGACTGTTCTCTCATCCTGTAATGAAGATCCTATTTATGCCAGTATTTATTAAATGGAACCAGTGATGAAAAACCTTCATGAACTTTAAAGTTTTTTTTAAGCTAAAACCTTTTTCAAATTTTAATAAACATGGAACTTTATAAGAATTTCCATTTATCTTTAAAAGAAAATCTGAATCTTGTGGAAATGCAGATCTAATAATATATTTCTTTTGATAACAGTACCTAAACTACTGTAGCCATGGAAATATACTGTACTCTTTGGAAATGTAATTGTGCAAGAATATTTCAAGCCCATTATCCTATTGAGAATTTCAGTCAAGGTTCAAGATAAAAATATTTAAATGTTAAGATCTGGTAACCCCCCCCCCCAAAAAAAAAGAAGAAAATAAGCACATGCACATAATGTAACCTGTGGAAAAATAATACTCAACTGGGTATTTTGATTAAAATTATCAAGAGATTCATAACGATATCACATCTAAAATAGATGCTTCTTTATGATGGTTCAAATGTAAATTTCAAAAGATGTGAATCTTGTGTACGGGGGCAGTTTTCTTTTTATTTGCTTCTAACCCACGACTGGCATGCTTCTGGCCAGACTTGCCAGATTGTTTCTTTTTCATGAATTTGGCTTTTTTCAACCATGTTCGCTTCATAATTTCAATTTGGATTTTTGGCCTTTACCTGGCTTTTTTTTTTCACTTGGATAGCTTTAAAATATCAGCTGTTTTTTTTTTATTGGTAAATCAAAATATATAAATACAAAAAATCATTGTTCACTTATGCTAATTTTAGTATATCCCTATATTCTATCTCTGACCCACATTGAATATATATATAACATTTTTAGCTATAAAGATAGTTGGAAATGGAAATATTTAGCCGCTTTTTCGCCGCTATAAATAACAAATACTTGGCAACATTGAAAGCATATTTGTTAATGGTGTTTTGATTTTTGCTTGTGAATTTGTTGCACCCCTCCCCCAATGCTGTTTCTGTCAGCAAATTTCTTCCCTTTTGAAATGGATTAGATTTTTGTATACATTCGTATGTCCAATTCTTCACCCTTTCTTGATGGATACACCTACTCCTTCTTCCTTTCCTTCTTCTCTCTTTCTTCCTACCCCTGTGTGGGTATGTGGGTCGATTTTAATTTCCCCTGCTTGTGAAAATGTAGAACCATACTTACAAAATATTCATCCCAAGAGGATATGAATAGGTCTTCTAAGCAAAATACATAAAAACCTACCAAAATATATATATACATTGTTGGAAATGGAACCGCCCACAAAAAATCAAGAGCAGCAATATGATGAATCAGACCAACCAATTAGAGCAGCGCAGGAATTATTACAAGAAATGAATGTATAAAAGAACTTATCACCATACCATTAAGTGTTCATCTGATGATCAAAATGTGAAACCAGCTGTACTGTTTGTTATGAACCAATAAAAAATATTGTTTCCAATATTCGCTCTACTAACATATTGAGCCTTCTTTGGATGAAAATGGGTCTCCTACTATATTTATGCACAAGAGTGTCGCATATCACCATTTACTATATATATATACATATATATTGCTATTGTCTTTTGAGATTTGTGTTATTTATGAGGGAAGAGTGGTCGATATCAGGGATAGAGCATATGTAAATATAGAAAGTGTAGACATAAAAATCAACATTTCAAAATTGAATATTATAAAAGTGTACAGCCACCAACAACTTATGGGTATTTTTTAAAAAAGATTGTTAGAAGCATTTTCATTATTATTACAAGACTTTGGGTTAACATTCATTTCAACTGCCAGAGCTTTTAATAAGAACTAGTTGGAACCGTGGAAATTCCATGGGTGTTGGCAACTAAGATTATCCATTATCTCATGCCTCTATTCTACTATCACCCTATGCCTGTATCTTCACATTCCCTCCCTTATCCCTTCCAATCTTTGTTGCCCATCCATGATATTATCTGAATAGTGTACAAACATGCATTAGTTTCATATGCAAAAATGTTCCTAATCTCTCTGTAAACTATCGTTCTTTTCTACCCTCTTATTAAATTACCATTGTTTTCTGTCTCTCTTTCACCCCCCCCCAGTAAAATACTTTTCTCTCCCTCTCTTTTCCTACCCTCTTATTAAACTAATTCCCCTTTCTCTTCCTACCCCTTCAGTAAACTATTTAATTCTTTTCCTCTGTCTTTTTTTCAAACCCTTTTATTAAGCTACCTAACACCAGTTTATTGTAATTGTATTTCTAATAAAATAAGTAATAGTTTTATTTATTTCATTTATATAAAAAGAATTAAGTGATATATTTTCATAAAGAATTACTCTGGTTTGTCAAACTGAATCTTAACCCAGATATTTTACACACTAGTAATTTTGTAACATAACACATATGAAGAAAACACCCAAAAGAATCTGTTTCACAAAACAGTCTTGACACCTGTTGTTTGCTTCATTCAAATTTCCAGGTTTCTTGTGATTAGTTTTTGACCAATCAGAACACAAAGGACATAATCGTGCAAGACTAATAGTATAGATATGGGTTTTCTCTAGTATGTGTTTGTGTGTCATATCAAATGTGACTTTTGTGAAAATGGAGAACCACATACTTCACAAGAACATGGTTTATCTCCAGTGTGGGTCTGTACATGTAATGCATCAAAAAGTAATATTCACATGTCACAAGAATATGGTTTTTCAGCAATGTGCATTCATACATGTTGTGCCAATATGACTTCTGTGAAAAGGAAGAATATTTTGTTTCACAAATAATAATAAAATAAAATATTAAAATATTTTGCATAGTTTCTTTAAAGTAAGCATTGGAGGACTTTATAGGGGCTGTACCAAGAGTTGTTCCTTGAATCCACAGCAGAGGAAATGGATATCTCATTAGTCAAGATGCTAGTCTGTGACTGATTCAATTAGTTGTTGTTGGCCTCCCTTTGTCTCAGAAGACAATGGAGCATGTCCAAGGATGTGATTGAGCTGCAGTGCCTGCTGTGACTGTGCACCCTGATTCTCAAGTAACAAACTCTGTTGCAGCTTTTGCAGGTATAGTCTGCCCTCTCTCCTCTGGATACCTGCCTAGACGGTAAGCCTCCATCTGCTGGGTTGATGTTGCCTGCCTTCAGGTCTCATTTACAAATGTCTATGTTATGAAGAACAGGACTGGTGCCAGTGGCAAGCTCACTGTATAACATGTCCTTGGATATTTGCCCATTCTGCATGCAGCTGACATGACTGAGTCATTGCAAGCACCTTTGGGGGAGCAAGGCATAAAAGCTTGTTAATACTGCTAGTAATAGAATGTTCTTCCGGGAGATGTCCAGAATCATTTTGAGACACATAGGTGAAAAGCATTGAGTAAACTGTCCACAACTTGCTACCATGAAGCAGTGTGCAAGGCACACAAGCCTGATTCAATAAGTAATAATAATACAAAATTTGGAATTAACTAGAGGATTGCATCTTGGCCTTAATTACTGCTAAATTAGTAGCTTCAAATTAATCAAGAAAAATCAAAAACGTTTTTTGATCATACCAGTATCTTGATTCCACATTGTTACTTTTCATTTATTATCCCGATACTCTTAACATGTTATGAGATTTTGAGATATATAATTTAATCATGAAAATACTTGAATTTTGTGTTATCTATTTAACTAATCGATTCTTTGGCTCTTATTCCAACTTCTAGATGGTTAGTATAAGTTACTAGCTGAGGCTTAGACTTGAACTTTCAACCCATACCTCTTCATTTTGAATACCTGTGAAAATGCTAATCCAGATACTTTGCATTGGTCAAAATACTTAACACACTTTACAATAATATGGTTTTCTCTCAGGGTGTGGCATAACTTCAAATTTTGTTTCTTTCCATTTGTACCGTGATGCGGGTATCTGCAACGTTTTCTGATGAAGAAATGAACCAGACTGTATCTCAGTTGAACAGATTTTATTCACCACTGAATTAAAATAAGGCACAGTTTCACAGGATTTCGTTGGTCTGCTACCATGTAGTCGTCGTCAGAGATATGCCGGGTAGTTCTTAACAAGAGGGGAAAGGACAGTCACTGACTAAAGTTTTGTAAGGCCGCGTGGAAGCAGTCGACTGTATCTAAGTCGGTGACCTGCTAGCTAAGGTCAAGGGCCTCTATTCAGGCTTAGTGGTAATTAATGAAGACAACGGTTTCCAATTTCGCTCGGCCAGGAAATTGACAGACGTCTTACAGCCTCGGCTTCTGATCTGCTTTTTACAACCGAAATCAGTCCCTTTTGTAATTTTCGTGTGACTTTTCAGCCACACCACCGCGCCTACTTTTTGGGGGTTACTTCTTTCGAACATCTGTTTTTATTTTTTAACCTAACTTTGAGATAATGTCCTTATCTGATTACCCATTATTCATTTCTAACTGTCATGTCTCCAGCCTGGCTTATCTGGCACTAATTTCTAAGTTGAAGTGACCAGCTCCAAAACTTGCTAATCTATTTCTAACGACCCACTAACATTCCATTTTGGCAAAGATCGGCGCTCAATACTTCACCTTCGACCCTAACTGTCTGGAGAACGAACCCCTTTTTGTCCTCAACCATGAGAACCTTTTCAATTGGTATGTTTAGCTACATCGCTTCTCGCTGACCATTACGTAACACATTGTGTGTTTGCATGTGTAGCTTCAAATGTGCTTTCAAAATTGGATTTTATGATCAACACTTTGACAACTTGACAAGAGAAGGGTTTCTATCCAGTGTGTGTTTGCATGTGTGATTTCAAATTAGAATTTTGTGAAAATGCTGATCCACACACTTGAGAAGAGTTTCTCTCCAGTGTGTGTTCGCATGTTGTTCTTCAAAGATGAACTGTCTGAAAATGCTTACAAGGGAATGGTTTCTCTCCAGTCTGGGACTGCATGTGCTTTTTCATATTATAATTACTTGAAAATGCTGAGCCACACACTTGACAAAAGTTCCTCACCAGTGTATTCTCATATATCTTTTAAATCTGAACTATATGAATATACTGATCCACACACGTTGCTCAAAACAGTTTTTACTCCAGTGTGTGTCTGCATGTGTACTTTCACATGTGAATTCAGTGAAAATACGTTTTTTTGTTGTTTGCATGTGATTGTTTAAATTTGTACTGTGAAAATACTGATTTAAAAAACTTGACATGAGTTGCTTTTATCTTTAGTGTCTTTTGGCATTTGTATTTTTAAAACTAAAGCCAACAAAACTAGTGTAAGTGTAGCAAACCGTTTATTCTCTTAAAAATGAAACATTGATTATATTATTTTACAATGGTTGATTTTCGGTTGGACCACTTCTTTTTTGAACATTTGTTTTTACTCAATGCCTAAAACGGTTCAAGTTGGCCTCAAATAGGCTGTATGTGCAAAGCTCACATATGATTTCTCCTTTTGCAAATACAATGCTAGGCTCTGCGTTCACTCTCACTCCGATAATAATGAATTGATTCTTATCTATTTCTATATAATACTAAATGTCTAATTCATCTGACTAAATTTGGCGTGCATACTCAATGGACCTAGGGGAAGCTTTTAAAGTAAAATATATACAACACCACAAGGCCAACTAGTAGGAATAACTTTTCATCCTTTGTTTTTATAGTTAAGCAACAAGCAATGTATGAGAAGATTTAAGAGACAAGGGGTGAGAAAGGAATTTATTTTAAAAAGATACCATATTTGTGTATAACATGAATAGTTGTGTACCTAAATCTGAGTGAAAATAGTGGGGGTCGTGCTATACTTGAATATACACAGAAAAATCTTTTATACATTACTAAAATTTGGCTTATTTGATGACAGAGGTGATGCCATTCCCACCCCCACCCCCACTAAACCAACTATAGAAATAAAGGAATTAGACAAAAACATTTCAATAGTCAGTGACACAACCTTTTTAAAATCAACTTGAGCTTTTTGCCTTAGGAGCTCAGTTACAGGGTATCTGAATGTAATGTTTGAGTACCATCATATTTAAGTTCTGAGAAACACGCACAACACAAATACTATTTTTCACCTCCAAATCTAGTACTTGTATTATACAAAAATCATGTTATATAAAGAGTAATACGGTAAGTAGAAAACACTTGATGGAGCAATATGACCCCTATAGATAGATAGAATAAGTTTAAATGCGTATATTCAAAATCATGCAGTGTATATATGAAATGTGTTTGTTAGGCCAGGAATTAGGATGAGGCCTATATTGACAAATGGTAAACAAAATGAATTGTTTTATTTGGTTGAAATTGAAATGTTATTAAAATGAAGGTTTTGTTTTGTTAAAATAACAAACAAAAAATTACAGAATGAATCCTGATTATGAAATGCGTGTACACAAATTTAGAATAACAAAAAGAATGTCGGCTGATCCGGCTAAAGAATTTACTGACGTAAACAAAAGTATAATGTAATGTTTTAACGTCACGAAAAGACCACATGTTAAAAATGAGCATACCGATAAATAGGGGAGAAAACTCAAGGAGAGAGAGAGAGACCAGGACTAGCTGTCCAAGGCTAGGACTTGTGACCCCCCCCCTCCACAAGGAACACGGTCAGTGTTTCTAGAGCTGCACAGCTTTTTGACGTGAAGTATAAACGTATGAGATACATGCAACTTACAGAGTTTAAACGAGAAACACAGTAGCAGCTAAATTTGTCTGTTGACATTGTTTGACAACTCAAAATTCAACAATATTCTGGATGAGAACGTAGATTTTGTAGTAATCACGTTTCTTATAGTGCAGATTCCTGGAGTGCCGCTACTAGTAAAGTCAAATAAAATGAACATAATATTTTGAATCTGACTTTTCTCAATGAACCAGTGGACTGTCATGTCAGTTTCTTTCAGCAAAGGCCACGGCACACGAACGAAGAATGAAAATCAAACGATATCCGACCAGTTTGAACTATACACACCAGTACAACAGACAAGTTTTGATAAAACCCCATAACGTAACATAAACCTTTTGATGCCGTTCTGACCAGTGAGTTCCGCATGAACTTAATATGAACCTGCGTCATCACAAACAACGACAAAAATCCACTAGATGATTACGACGCCAACAGAACCAACCAGTCGCATTCGAAAAAAAGTATACCAAGGACACATAACGTGAGGGTCCCAAAGACAAAAACACACATTGGTAATCATCCCCCCCCCAAATAACCTTTTTGCAGAAAAAATGAATGGTTTAATTAAATTTTACATGAAAGAGCAAATTCTCCTCTACATTAACATACTGAAAATAATCCATTTTTATATGCGTCGTTACATTTGCTGAGTACAGAAACCCAAATGTTCTTTGTAATGTTTTGTAAAATGACATGGTGCATTTCTACCACTGCTTGAACCCGTATATACAACTCATCTTCGTTTTTTGGTTTAAATCCATCCCTGAATATTGCGTTTTTAATTGTGGCATGGGCTGTTTCAATTGGCCGCCATTGAGGGTGTCACGGCGCACTATTCTTTGACGCGTATGCGCCTAGTCGTGGTATTCGAGTGGCCAAGGTCAAACGGCAAAATCATGCACTGAGACGCGAAAAACGGATTAAAAGGACGATATCAAAATAAATGTTTCGTACTGAATAAACACAGGGGTAACAAACAAGACAAACTCAGGGATTTTTGTAGGCAATATGTAAGTTTTATCAACTATAAAACAAGAAATACTCCGGGGATAGAAAATAGTCTTTTGATCGTTGAGGTAAATTCCGGGGAGAGAAAATATCCCTTGTTTGAGGAAAATCAAACATTGGGGTTTCAAAATGTTGATTTTTTGGTCCACAGCCTTTAGAAAAAAGCAACAAGAAGAAAAAGACGAAGGAGCCTATGTGTCTCCCTTCATCGGATTTAAACAACCCGCCTATGCTGGGAGCTGGTAGCAGCTTTCGTGCCTCCGACTTCCTCACCGCCGCTTCACAGCCTCCCGGTCCTGCCACTGCCACTGCCCTCCTCTCTCTCTCTCCCTCTGTCGCGGCGCCGAATTCAAAATCCCGGGTAAACGAGATCTTACTGAACCTTTCTTTGTCCTTCGCGCGCCAAAACTTTCAAAACTCACGGACATAACGAGACTTCACCTTATCGCCCCCTGTTTACATTCTGCCGTTCTTTCAAGGGGCGTAACTCCTTATCACGACTCAAGAGTTTGCTCCCTTCCATTCCCTCACAGAGGGCGATTTATAGGGTTTTCATTCTTTGGTACGGCAAGAATGTGTTTGGAATCATGATATTGCAACACAGACTTGTCATAATGAGATGACGCCTTGTCGGGCCAGAATATTGCTGCATCTTTAAAACCATTTGTTTCCATCTACGCTCGTTTCCGTCTACGCTTAAGACACTCCAATTTATATAATTTCTGATTGATTGCAAGACCTTGTCATTTAGTCATGTTTTGTGATTCTGAATGTTAGATTTCTGGAAAATGTTTTTTTTAATAGAATTAAATTGTTAAATGAAAAGAAAGCAAGTTTTCATTTTCTAAAATCATGTTCAGAATTGATAAAAGAGATTGGAAAAGTGAACTCACATTGCTATATGGAAGGGATACCAAACGAGTAAGTTAATTTGGATCCCTCCCTGCTCAAAATCCATAATGACCCCTGCAAATACTTATTAGCATTACTTTCTATAGGGTACCGCTCATAAGTATTTGAACAAGCACTAAATCTGTTGTGTAGCAGTGAGTTTGCCCTTTCGTATAAAACAAACTGCATCACGCCACGTTGGTTGTATTTGAGCTACATGCGCTAGAATGAACGGATGGGGAGTGCGTTTGGCATTTTTCTTTCCGAGTCAATGGGTGACGATCACATTGATGAACTGCATTTTGTGATCTGTGGAAATCGTCGCCTGGCTGTCAGTGGAGTTTTCGAAGAGGTAAGAATATGTAAAAGTCAGGCGACGATTTTCACGGATCGCAGTTTCTCAATGTGATTGTCGTTTGTGGACCTGGAAAAAAAAGCCAAATGCACTCCACACACGTTCATTCTAGAATGTGTAGCTCAGATACTAACCAACGTGGCATGATGCAGATTGTTTTGTACGAAAGGTCAAAGTCACTGATACACAACATAACAGTAACGAGCATGCTAAAATATCCCATTGGTGCGCTGTTTTAACAGTTTGGTTTCTTTATGGACAGCCCTCGTGTTTATATATATATATATATATATATATATACCCAACATTTGTAGATGACATGATATATCATTGGAAATGGAATTTAATCAGCTCCCCAACAGTCTTCCCAGCGCCAACATCTAAACGCCGACTACTCGGCGGACGACCGCTAGGCGCAAGGATAACTCAGTGTACGATAACTGAGCACAACAAAAACAAACTATGGAATTAAAACAATTTATTGAGATACAAAAATTAAAATTAATTTTTGAGTTAAATTATTTTAATGAATTAATTTACTTCTGTAGTTCAATTTGATAATGTATAGTTCGCAGGAACAAACTATCGAGTTAAAACGATTTATTACAAAAATTGAAATTATTTCAAGTTCTTAGTATGCCTGAATATGAGTTTGTAAGCAAACTATAAAACTATTGAAATTCACTTTTTTCCAATTCGTGGATGTATAACGTTCATGGACTTAAATTTGAAGCTGGGGTGTACTGAGTGGATTACCCCTGCCATCATGTTGTATTAACGAAAGAACCGCCATAATTTAAAACGTATCTTTAATCTTTATACAGAGTGAAGTTGTGACGTCATACGAAGGACGTCACTCAACACTTACTATCATTAGAATAATAAATTCATACAATTACTGCTGCGAAAATAGCAGATGATAAAAATATGAAAGATGAGGATACCAGTCTGTAGAATAACTTTCATCAAGGGCATGTAATAAAGTAGGCGGAACTTTCTAACAAACGGGATTTCTGTAGTCCTGACACCGAATATTGTTTTTTCGTCGTCGATTGAGTAAGTCAATGCATTTCTTTCTAACATTTTGATTTTTTATTCAACTTTCATTCAATTTTTTTCGTTTTGAATTGCAAAATCGTAATTTTTATCCAATCTTTATTTTTCTTCCAATGTTTTTATTATAAAATACTTTTTTGATGTTTGGAAAATTCGTGGATTTTTTTGTTAAGGAAACCTGGAAAATAAATCCATTTTATTTCCTTAATTTTTTAAAAATCTATTTTCCTCGACTTTCAACTAATTTATTTGGCTATTTTTCGATCGGGTCACTCATTACGTTTTCTTTTCATCAATTTAAACCAAGTAATTTATTTTCTGTATTTTAATATCTTTTGTCGGAATATTTGTTGAAACAGCATTTTTCTCAAAAGTTATTTCGTCAATCGTGTTGTTGTCTTTTTTACTTATTTATTTTATTAAAAGAAAAATCCATGCAGAAAAATGGTAATTTTAAAACTGTATTACTTTTCTATTTGTCTTTTAGGCACAATGCAGGGAAGGTGGTGGTCCCGATTGTTAATTGTAAAGTTTCACAACCTACAACCTCGCTCACTCGATTTTTAAAATGGCGCACAAAAAAAAAGAAGAGAATTAATGAAAGAAAAACAGAAATAAATACATAAATTATATTGTTATTGTTTTGAATGAATTGTTTTTATATGTGCGCCGTCTTTAACAATAACATCGAGTTGCGAGGGTGTAATACTTTACAATAGGGACCACTTTCCCTACATTGTGACCTTTCTTTTTACAATAAAAACTGAATTTATAAAGGAAAAAAGGCAATCATTACCCTTCCCATCTCCAAATGGCTGTCGGTTCGGCAAATGCCGACTCGGAGGAGCTGATAGCGGAAACACCCGAGTCAGCGACGTTCGCTGCTGATGGTGGCGAATTTAAAGTCAAAGAAGCAGACGACAATTCCAGCATTATTCCACTTTCTGAAGCTAAAATGGCTGAAGGAAGCGTACCTAAACGTGGTGGACCGAGGCCTGTATTGTTCCAGTTCAAATTGACAGGAAATAACATTCAAGGTGCTAGCCAACATAACAGCAAATGACACAGAATATTTGAGTTTGGAATTATTCTATGAGGTACTCCAAATGATGTTTGATATCAGAGACATATAAACTTTGTTGTCTAGATCTATTTGTCCCAATTCCATTGATATACATTTTATCAAAACATGTGGAACGGTTCTGGAGATATGGATATTTGAATATTTAATTTTTGCACCAAATTGAAAAACATAAAACATGGATTTTGAAGGCTCCGTATGCTTTATTTATGTTATGAACATTGCCAAATCTTATTTTACATTGTTTCCTGTAGTATAAATAACAAGCCTGATTCTTTTAAAATTCAGAAATGAACAAATAATGTCTGGTTCATGGGGTTAAAATCGGCAAAACTTCAATTTCTCCCCTTTGCACTTATTTAAAATAATTCAACAGCGTTTTTAAAACACCATATCTTAGCTTCTACTTATGCTACATGGATGGTTTTGGTGCCATTGGAATCAGAAAAGAAGATCTGTTTGGCAAAGGGATCTAGGTGTAGAGAATTGGAAATGTTGAAAATAAATGTGTATTAAAAAAGAAATAATGTTTCATCCTTAAAACATGCATAAAAGCCAAAGACTGAAAGAGGATCTTTTTATTGCAAATGTTGTATAATGTCAGTATTTCTTCTGCCACTGATGTGAGAGGTAGACGTCTCATTGTTGGGTTGCTCATTTGTGGGTCTGAATTCATTATTTTCAATTGAAAATATGGGTTCGATTCCGGGCTGAATCGCGGATCACTTTGTGGCATTAAATTCTGCTTCAGTTAAAATTCTAAATGAGTGGTCGCTTTACTGAATGACTAACAGTTAAAAAAATCAAGATGCCTGGTTTCTTCCTCCCTCCTTCCTTCACCCTGACCTGTTGCTCCTGGTGTTGAACCCCTGACTAACCCATAACTGTCGCCCGATTTTAAATTGACATCCTAAAAAAACTTGGTGAAGCTGATTGGTCGGACGTACTCCCTTTGTTCTGACTTTGTTGGCTGTTTGACCTATTTTCTAGCCCCGGGAATATGATATGGCCTTTTGGTCACATATTCCCCAAAATGTCACCCCTCTGTATCCTCTCTCCTTCTTAGCAAACGAACATACAACCAGGGTGTATTTCATTACACAAACTATATCAACAGTGTAAAATATTAATTGCAACAAATACTAAGTATTCAGTTAAGGAAGACACCTGATCACGTCATACTGCTGTTGAATCTCCCCAACTGCAGGCACTACCCTGTATCTGCTGACAGGCACTACTTCAAAGTACCATTAAATGATAAAACAAGCTTCTGTGTCAGCAACATCATCCACTGCTTGGAATTTGAAGTGATCCTTTCTGGTACTGGATTGTACCAGATACTGCACTCGTGTTAGTTGAGAATTCATGACATCAATGACCTGGACGATATAAAACCTATCATTATAGAAAAGTTGAATGGCTGATCATCATTGGCACTGTTTGTGCTCTGCTCCTGGTCTTCAGAATCAGATGGATTGGCATCTGCAGTGTTCTTCGTTTGGGTTGCAGATCATCGGACTCACTGTTCCCAGCAAGTGGAGAAGCTGGAGGAGGATCATCTGAATCATTGCCCTGGCCTGCCTCTGGAAGACTTTCTTGCAATGTTCTCATCAGATTGACCAGAGTTGCACTCAGTTTCAGATTTCTGTTGTTGAGAAAAATTTCAAATGTGCAAGCGACACCTAATTTAAAAAAATCTATGGTAGACAAAGCATACCTGGTCTCTAATTAGGTTGTTTTCTGTCCTGAAGCCACAGTTCACGAGTCCCTTTGAAGATGCTGCACTTTTCACAATCTCCTTGTTCTTTGTTCCTTCCAGGTGGCTAGAAACATCAGTTTCACCTTGATGAGCACAACTACAAATTTTGCTATATACTGTGCATTTGAATTCATAGTCTTTACCAGCAACTCCCACAATGCATGGCCATTTCTTCATCCACATAGGATTACATTTTGTTCTAAATTTGGAAGCCCCAGTAAACTTTCACTTATTGACAGTGGTGACACTGGAAGTCATAGATTCATTCAATCTCATTTACTTTGGTGGACAGGCAGTGTAAAGCTATTCGATACTCATTGTTGAACTTGTTACTCCTAGCATGTGTGCGAATGGAATGAATAGACTCTTTCGGCATGCGGCAGATAGGAGCCCTGCAGCAAGTCCTGTGGTAGCGCATCCGGGCACATTTAATTGGTTAAAATCACGAGAAGCGATAGAGCTATGAGTTAGGTTGGTGTCAAATGGCCAACATGATCTCCTTATAATGGCATCTGTGTTTGCGACATAGGTCGATTCACAATTAAATTAAAGTCAATCAGTTCAAAATCAAACAAACAATTCTATCAACAGAACATTAAAGTTTCTTTTCATATGGTTTTTATTTATTTCTGATTCATATAATTTGGAAAATTGATGATTGAAAACCATCTAAAATTAGATTTATTACGGCTGGCTGTTTGGAGTACCTAATTCTATACTTGATTTCACTAACCCTAAAAATAACAACCCTAACCCTACCTACTAACACTAAACCTACTTACTGGCTCTACCTACTAACCCTAACAGCAACCCTACATACTAATCCTAACACTACCTACTAACTCTTGAACGACAACTGATATATAAAAAAATCTGAAAATGTCAGGAATCTTCCCATCTCTTACTTTATCTTAAGATTTGCCATCAGCAGTAGCAGCGGACTTCGGTCATTTCCGGTATCACCAACAACTGAAGCAGTGGCCATATGGAGACAGGAAAGGTAATGATAGCCGGAAAGAAAATCATATGAAAAGAAAATTTGCATAGATCGAGTATTCCAGCGAAGACACAAAGTCGGTCATTTTCAGAGAAAATGCCAGAGTACAAATAAGGTGCATTGTGTGAATGAGTCTACATGTGATGAGTATGATTTCATAGTCGACAGCATGAATGGAACACATGAGTCGTGTATACAGGAATCCAAATGGTTTGTAAATCTACTGATAGAAGGTGCCATTGTACCATTAAAACTCAACACAAACATGTAAACATTCTACCGATATTATACAACAAAATGAAAACAAAGCCAATGATAAACCCAGCTAAAGTAAGACTGACATCATATACTGGAGATAGAGTACCAGTCTCTGTGACTGTAGCCGTTGAGGAAAAAGGTCTCTTGCACAAAGTTTGTTTTGTTATCACACATGCTCTGTGAATCTGCACAGTAACAAACGTGAATAAAATCTACTGCTTATAACCTGTCAACATTATTCATGAGTTAAAGTTTGCATCCAGAATATTGTTGTATTTTGAGTTGTCAAATAGTCAACGCACACAGTTGCTACTGTTTCTGTCTTCCAAGTCGCATCTATCTTGTATTTTTACACTTCTCGTCAAAAAGCTGTGCAGCTATAGAAACACTGAGATTGACTGACTGTGCCCCCTGTGGACACAAGTCCTAGCCTTGGAAGCCGGCCTGGGCCTCTATTTATCGGTATGCCAATTTTTTAGTGACGTTAAAACATTACATCATTTTTGCTTGCATCAGTAAATTCTTTAGCCAGATCGGCCAACATTTTTTTGTTATTGTAAATTCTTGTACAAGCATTCCATAATCAGGATTCAATCTGTAATTTTTTTATTTGTTATTTTAACAAAACAAAACCTCATTTTAATAACATTCCTTACTTTCAGCCAAATAAAACAATTAATTTTGTTTACCATTTGTCAATAAACCCTTATCATAATTCCTGACCTAAGAATCACATTTTATATACACTACACAATTTTGTATCTATGCATTTAAACTTATTCTATCTATCCATCTATTGGGCTCATATTGCTACAATACTAGGTAAAGACTCCTGTGAAAAACTGAACTTAATAAAACCAGTCAACATAATACAAAACCCAGAAAACATTTTGTCAGAGTGCAGTGAACTGTTCAATGGTCTAGGATGTCTGCCAAGCCAAGTTGATATAAAACTGGTACATTATGCAGGACCTGTTGTTGAAGCATGTAGGAAAATTCCGTTCGTGATATAAACTCGTGGAATTGGACAGAATGGAACACGCTGGAGTGATAGAGAAAGTGATAGAACTTACAGAATTAGTGAGTGCAATGCATATAGTATATAAACAAAACAGTAAATTACACATTTTTCTAGACCCCCACAAACTGAATAACGCAATCCAACGCAAGCACTTCAAACTGCCAATGCGTGAAGAAGTAATGGTGAAAATGCCAGGAGCGAAGGTATTTTCAAAATTTGACTGTTCTAAAGGATTTTGGCATTTAAGATTGGATGAAGAGAGTGCTGAACTACCTTTCCATGGCGCCATAGAATTACCATTGCATCATAAGTCGAATGTTCGAAGGCATGAAGAATGTCGAAACGTTGATGGATGGCATTCTGATGTGGGGATCTCAAACACAGTCACATCTACAAATTGTCAGGAAAGTGCTAGATACATGCAAGCTCAATAATGTGTCACTGAACAAAGGGGAATGCAAAATCACAGTACCAGAATTAATATTCTTGGGCGATCGACCACAAAAGGATTGCAACCAGACCCAGCCATTGTGGAGCCTGTTGTTGAATTTCCAACACTGAAAGATTTGTCAGACATCGCTAGGTTCCTTGGAATGGTCAAGTATCTTGGAAGATACACTGGGAATCTATCTCAATGAACATTTCACATGTGTAGCCTGCTGAAATCAAACTTAGCTTTCACATGGGATCGGGAACACAAAGTATAAGTGTAAAGCAATGCCAGGCAGAAATTGCACCATATTTCAATCACAGAACAGAGTTGACTGTGTATCATGACATGATGCTCAAAGGGAAACGTGTGGTGATCCCTCCAGATTTAAGAACACCAATCTTGGAGAGAATACATGTCAGTCATCAAGGCCAAGAAAAGTGCAAATGCTCTGCAAGAGTGTCTGTGTTTTGGCCAGCCATTAACAGAGGCATAGACAATGTTGTGCAGAACTGTGACACATGCTTGACATACAGAGATGCACAACTGAAACAGCCACTCGTAAGTCATGAAATGCCTTCACAGCCATGGCAAAACGGAGGAGCAGACTTGTGTCAACAGAACAACAAAGACTATCTGGTCATAGTGGATTTTCACTCCAACTATCCGGACTTATACCAGATACCAAATAAATCCAGCAGTGTGGTGATGAAAGCAATGCAACACAGTTTCAGCCGATTTGGTGTGGTGCAAGAAGTCTTCTCTGACAACAATCCATGTTTTGCATCAGCAGAATATAAACAGTTTGCAGCTGATTGGGATTTTAAAATCTCTACACCACACTATACACAAATGGTCTAGTGATAAACATTCTATGGGATTACTGATTCATCATAGCATGACAGGAGCACGGAACATCACCGGCAGAAATACTGATGGGGAGAAAATTAAGAAGTAATTTACCCAGCTGTGTAAAACAAAAAAAGAACAGTTCAGCACTTACGGTAAAAATGTAAATGAGGGGTAAACAAAAGCATTATTATGATTGACGCGGAACTCAAGAACTGAAACCACACAATTGGGGAGATACAGTCCATATCCGCAATACTGAGCATAATATGTGGAGTGAACCAGGGATTGTGCAAGCAGAGGTATCACCAAGATCGTTCAATGTCAAAACTAAGTCACATGCCCTTTTCAGGCGAAACAGAAGAGACTTGAAAACACAAAAAAAAACTCAGGAGGAGAAAAATGCAGCAGAACACTTGTCATGGTTTCCACAAAAACCACACAAGGAAAGTGAGGAGAGAGAACAGGACATGTCAGCTGAGCATGAATCTGTATCCGAGCATCTAGATTAACAGTTCAAATGATCAACAAGGTGTGGCATCTCCCAAGTCCGCATCCAGTCCAGCAAAGTTATGACGCTCGAGTCGTATTGTGAAACCACCAAACAGACTGGACTTGTAACATAAGCCAATGGCAGTTAATTAATATCTAGATAGTAAAGGTCTGAAAAACAATTGTAAACATTTTTACTAACCTTATTATAATCATAAGGGTCAAGCTGTAAGATAATGATATAAGAGCAGTGCTCTTTGAGTTACTGACCTTGCAACATAACTCACACCTGTAGAGATTGCCGGACTTCCGGTAGTCAGCTAAAAAATTAAATTGACCATCAGCCTTAATAGCGCCTCATTACTTATTGTGAATTTCTGGATAATTACTAAATATTACAAATCCTACCATAACAAACAACAAAAGTACAATATCCGGAAACCAATAGGGAGTTTTTTCATAAAATTTCTAAACCCACAAAATTGGAAAGCACCAGTGGTCAAAAGTGAGGGGGAATTTAAAAGAACTTTTTAGGTGTCAAAA
>VCCN01000279.1:107524-122388 GCA_006491835.1 Architeuthis dux | reverse complement strand
AGGTATACACATACTTCGGTTTGAGAACCTCTGCTCTAGTGCATATGAAAAGAAATAAAGAATACTCCAGCTACAAAAGTCCCAACTGCATTGGATAAAGGCCATGGCAAAATAAAAAGCTGTGATGGTTCCCCAAGTGCAGGGGTCCCCAACCACGGGCACAGCATTGGGGACAGCTGCTCTAGTGCATGTCCATGGCTAGCAGGTTAATTAAAAAATGAGGAGTGATTGAATTAAATTTAGACTCCTGGCCTCTGAATTTCTGGGAACTAGATTGGCAACTAATGTAAAAATATCCAAATAGGTCACCTTAGCTAATTAAATATTCAAAATGGCTAGCATGTGACTGACAGAAAACCAGACTATCCCAATTTGGAACTGTAACCTCATCTTATTCTTCAGGTTACACAAATGAATTTTCGTTGGTGAGCAGAGACAGGCGGTGGGTATCATTTAATTAAAAATGTATCTGTTTGAACAATAGCAAATGTAATTAAAAACCAAATTTATTTAAATATTTAATATAAAAACTTTTACAAATTACATGATTATATTTTCTTATTTTGTGCCGATATAAAATGCTTGATTTTTAACACATGTTTTAAAAGATTTACTGCAATCAAAAAAGAATTTAACAAAAACTCCTTGACTCCTATTAACAATACTGTTTATTTTAAAACATTAATCCATATTTTAAGCCTTTAAGGAAAAAAAGTTATTCAGGGTTCAGGAATGAATGCAAATATTATTGACAGAATAATGCTATTATATGCATAATGTAAATGCAACGCTAATGATTTTACTATAGAAATACATTGAAAATCATGAAGAAAGGAATTGTCAGTGGTCTGGAATTAATGCAAGTGTACTGATATTATGACAAGGTCCCGCCTTCGTCGATTTGGTCTCACCCTGCCAAAAGCATTCTCCACTCCACTCCATGGTGATTGAAAGATCTGAAGAATTCTTCTTGGTGGAGCTGGTTGAAACAATCTGTTGAGTTGAAGGTATCTGGTCACAAAGGAGTTTTGCAAAATACTGGCAACTTCAACAGTTGAATAAGAAAATGCCTGTTTTAAAAAGTATGATAGCAGTGCATGTATTCGATGAGGGTTACAAACATTGAATTAACCCTTCCCCGATTGAGGTGCTGTGTCTTCTTAATAAATGATTGATGGTTGGTTAGTTTCTAATAGGCTATTCATCATGAGATAGAAACACTTAAAGGGGCAGAGTCAGCATGGCAGGGAACAGTGGTGTCAAGTCTTCAATCAAAAACAGTCAGCAAACTTCTCAGCTTTGAACTTGGTCGGAAGTGTTCAAGTTGAAATTCCAGATGAACCGCAATCCTAAGTCAGTACTTCATCACAAAGGGGGGTTCGCCAGTGGGAAAGATGTGGGAAGTTCCATTCTCATCATAAGTCCTTTAAAAGGACTAAATCTCAAGCATATTTATTGGTGGGTGTTTGGGTCTGGAATCTCTGGTGCCTCTGATTAATGATCTTTGATACCCAATAAATCACGTCCTACACTTTTTCAAAATTTGGATAATTCTTTGTCTAGCCATTGCGTTTCTACTTTTTAATCGCATTGGCTAATTTCCTCCCACCATCACTTGGCAAGGTCAGGTTATACTTGTCTTCATTATTGGTTTTGCCCAATTTGTCTTATGTTAGCAAGAATTTTCCGAAAACACATTTTTCTCCATGTAAACAAGATTTCAAAATTAATTACTAAAACCTATCAATATATCACCCGTAGAACAACATCAGTTCTGAAAGCATAAACCAGATTGTCTCAATCATTTCTGTTATTGGTCAAATGATCTTTGAATCTTAATTTCGTCTGAGCCAAGCAAAATTTCAAAGTGCATATTATTTTTAAACAAAGAACGCCTTGTGCATATTCTGGTAATTTCTCCTGAGCCATGTGTTCCTTTTATCCAGAATCTTATATTATTCATCAACTGTCATATTTTCCTACTTTGCAATTCTCTGCTTTGAGTAAACAACTTCAGTTCCAGATTACAAATTCATATCTTTTGTTTCTGGACTTTTGGTTTCTAAATGATTTTATTTTTGTGGAGAAAAATAAAATTGCCTTTTAGATTTTCTTCATATTATTAAAGTCAATCTTAGATTATCACTTATTTGCACTAGCCATAGTGTTACATAATTTAAAAAGATAAAATTACTCTTGTCTTACAAAAACACTTTTTCATCCTGAAAAAAAAATCCACAGAATTTTACAAAATAAAAACAGGTTAGAAATAGATAATTTGACTTGGGGAAATGCACTTAGAATATTAGCATATGTGTTGCCCCACTTGGTACATGTATCCGGATTTTTTCAGACTGTCTCATGTGCTATGTCTGTCTGCAAGAATTTTTACATCTAGAACCATCTATAAGAGAAAAAACTTCCAAGAATTATATATCCGAGGAAGGCTGAAGAACACATTGGTTGAGATGCAGTGATAAAAACAAGAAGGATGAGGATATTAGTCAGAATAACATGAAAGAAGTTCATTGGTGAAGAATTAAATAGAGCGAGTAGGCTGTGTGTGTTCGGTGGTGTGCCTATTTCTCTTGTGTTTGGGATTTTGTGCCAGCTGTGTGAAACGCTAGGAGGTTCAGAAGTGCTAGACAAGATATTATCAGCAGTGGTAGGGGAAAGACGTAGCAGTGAACATCGGTTGACCTCTGGTGTGTGTGGGGCTGTATGTGTGTGTGTATTCTGGGGAATGTGTGTGTGTGTATGGAGTGATGAGTGGATTATTTACACTAAATATGTAGATTAGAATTAGGTTTATTTTCAATATTGTTTAAACATTGAGTATTAGACGGATGATAAAAGGAGAAAGTTGTGGCCTGAAGTGGATAGGTAAATGAGTAAATAAATGAAGGTATGGGGGTGTTCTGGTGTGTGTATATGCGTGTGTGTTATTGTTAGAATTGATGGGTGGATTTCCTACACTTGATGTGCTGATTAGAATTTGGTTATCAAGAATAGTTGTATAAAATATTGTTTAAAAAATGAGCTATGGATTAATGCCGATGAGAGGAGAAGTATATCCTCAAATAAATGACTAGATAGGTGAGTGAATAGTTCTGTGTGTGTGTGTGTGTTCTGATGAATGTATGTGTTTGAGAATTCATCACATTCATAACATCGATGACTATACGCGACCTAATCACAAAAACACAACCCCCGAGGCTGGCATATGCAAAATACCATGCGACACATGTCCCAAGGTATATATTGTCGAAACATCTCGATCTCTCAAACGTGTATACGAACACGGACGTGCTCTAATATTAGACAATCGCAACAACGCCCTCGTAATCCACCACAAAAGGAAAACAACCACAACTTTAACTTGAATAAAGCCAGAATTTTCAAACACGTCCATGAGAAAATGACATGCCAAATCATCGAAGCAGCTATCATCGCAACTACTGACACCATCACACAAAGATCCGGCTTCTACAACGTGTCACCATACATCGCGCAACAATAAATCTTCATGAAAAAACCGGCTAACATGATCCCAACACACAGACACCGTTCCCGCACCAAAAATTCTCAAACACACACACACACACACACACACATACTTTAAAGAGAAAGTGTGAACAGAAAGCATATTCCTGCTGTTTGCAATGTTACGTTATGGGGTTTGATGATGATTCCCGGATACGGAAAACGACTCGTGTGTTGCACTGGTGTGTATAGTTGGAACTGGTCGGATATTGTTTGACGTTAATTCTTCGTTCGTGTGCCGTGGTTTTGCTGAAAGGAACTGATATGAAAGTCAACTGGTTCATTGAGAAAAACGAAGTCTGATTTTAAATATGTTCGTTATTTTTATTCGGCTTTACTTGTAGTGACGCTCTGGGAATCTGCACTGTAAGATACATGATACTACAAAATCTACTGTCAACACTCTTTGTAGGTTAAAGTTCTCATCCAGAATATTGTTGAATTTTGAGTTGTCAAACAGACAAAGTATAGCTGCTACAGTGTTTCTCTTTTATACTCTGTAAGTCGCATCTATCTCATATTTTACACTTCACGTCAAAAGCTGTGCAGCTCTAGACACACTGAGTTTGACTGACCGTGCCTCCTGTGGTGGGGCCGCAGACACCAGTTCTAGCCTTGGACAGCTAGTCCTGGTCTATCTCCCTCCTCCTTTCTGGGTTTTCACCACTATTTATCGGTATTCCCATTTTTAACATGTGATCTTTTCGTGACGTCAGTAAATTTTGGTTGGCGTCAGTAAATTCTTTAACCGGATCAGCCGACATTTTTTTTGTTATTCTAAATTCTTCTACTCCATAATCAAGATTCAGTCTGTAATTTCTTTATTGTTATTTTAACAAAACAAAACCCTCATTATAATAACATTCCTTACTTTTCAATTTCAGCCAAATAAAACAATTCGTTTTGTTTACCATTTGTCAATATAGCCCTAATCCTAATTGCTGGCCTAACAAACATTTTATATACACTGCATGATTTTGAATATAAGCATTTAAATTTATTCTTTCTATCCATCTAAAGGGGTCATATTGATACAGCAAGACGGGTAAGATACATTAAAGAGAAACTGTGAACAGAAATCATCTCCCTGCTGCTTGCAAAGACGAATAAGATACTTTAAAGAGAAAGTGTGAACAGAAAGCATCTTCTTGCAGTTTGCAAAGAGGGTAGGACACTTTAAAGAGAAAGTGTGAACAGAGAGCATTTCCCTGCTGCTTGCAAAGATGGGTACGATACTTTAAAGAAAAAGTGTGAACATAAAGCATCTTCCTGTTGCTTGCAATGATGGGTAAGATACTTTAAAGAGAATGTGTGAAGTTCTTATTGGTAAGCTGACCACGCGTGTTTCTTGCTTAGCAATGGCTCAGCAATGGTTAATTTCCCCCTTGACCCGGTCACTCTTCAGACTTCACCAATCCACCGATGAAATTCCATTTCTTTGTGTTCCCTCCTCTTTTTGTTTTGAGGTGGTTTTCCACAATCCTACTATGATGATATTTCAGTTACTACTTCCTTCCCCTTACGTTTTGTTCCCACTTTTCCCATTGTGGAGTTTTACAAAAATAAATAATATACTTGAGAGCTATTTTGGGTTCTTATATTTTTTATAGGATTGGTAATAAACAGGTTTTGTATTTTTTCTTTGTTGGGTATATCCAATTGTTTGTTGTGTTTTTTGTGTATTTTACGTTAGGTGTTTATTTCGGATTTCTGTATTTGTTTTTGACTGCAGTATTTTTGCATCTTGTTTTTGTGTTATGTTCATGTTTTTAACTGAAGGCTAATTTATGGCTACTATTTCTGAATGTTAGGATCGTAAATCCTTCTACTAGGTATAGCCAACATTTGCTTTCGGGCCGACGGTCGTGTGCTAAGATAGACCATTTAATTTGTGGGGTTAATTTTTATCTCCCAAATATATTTGGATAGTATTGTGTTGTGTTTGTATTTTTCCTGTGAGAAACTTACTTTATGGTTCGCAAAACATTCCTTCCACTTTCGATTCATCACGCCAATATAATGTTTGTTAAGATGTGTTTTTTCTAGTGTGTATACTTCTGCCTTATATACCATGTTTGTTTTCCGGCACTGTTTATCCAGGGGGCATTCTGTTGTTTTGCAGTTGCATTTGGTTGATGGTGTTTGTGTCTTGTTATGCTGTCTTTCTAGTACTTTTTTGTTGTGTGGACTGATTACATTTTCCATATTGCTAGTGCAGCTGTAGTTGATTTTAATTGTATTTCTGTTGAATATTTTATTTAACGGGTTGTTTTTAGGGATGTGTTTATCTATTAGTGTTAGGAATATTTTCCCGATGTTGCATTTAATTACTTTGAAGTATGGTTGGTTAAATCAGAGCATTTTCTTTTTCTATTTAAACAAAAACAACTCCACAATGGAAAAAGTGGGAACAAAAGGTAAGGGGAAGGAAGTAGTAACTTCCCAATACTAATAGATATCATCTGTGACGAAGAAAGCGTTACATTACCTCAAATCAAACGTTCTCGCGTGTGTGCCGTAAAAGCCGACATTTGCAATTGTAAAAACGGGCATGCGCGCCTGGTCGTAAGATGTAGCCACTGGGTAATGTATATTCATGAGTTTCACACCTATAAGAGGCAAGAAAGTAGCCCAGGGTTGCATTCGTAAGTAACTAGTTCCCCCTTTTTGTGTTTCGTATACCTCCCCCACCCGTAGATGACAGAACGTAAAGTAACTCTCTTCCCACATCCCCTTTTTTCGTCCGGCTAACTTACTCTTCTGTCATATTAGATTATTTTGTAAAATACATATCGCATATCGCGGATTTTTTAACTGTATATATACACCCCCCCTTTATAAGTGAGATTAAGAAGAACATCCATAGAGAAAATGTGGTATTTTGGTGAACATAAAATGAAAGAAATATTCAGAATAAATGTGTCGTTATGGTGAAAGAAATAATAAAGTACGACTGGGTCAGCAAATGAGACTAGCTAAATTAAAGGTAAGATAGAGAAGACTAACACCTCCCCCCCTTTGACCTTGTGTCACATTTTCTAAAGTTTTCAGAAATAAATAAGTTTGTAACGGATTTGTGAACGTGAATTCTTCCATGTTTTGGAATGGTGGGTTGTTCTTTTTCGCATTCGGCGGGGGGCTTTCTGTGACAGTCTACGGATTGCTTGTTCCGGACTTGTTTCAGCACGTTTGGTTTTGAACTCCTGCACGCGAGCTGTGCCGTGTGTCCTGACTCCTTTAGTGAGTGTGGTTTCGTGCTCTAGGTGAGCTCCTGCATACGAGGTGTGTCGTGTGTTTTGACTTCGTTTTCGTGACCTTATAAAAACGCTACACTATAGTAGGATTCTGGAGAACAACCTCAAAACAAAAAGAGGAGGGAACACAAAGAAATGGAATTTCATCTGTGGATTGGTGAAGTCTGAAGAGTGACCGGGTCAAGGGGGAAAAGGGAGAAATTCCACGGACAGAAAGAAACATTATTCATTGCTGAACCGACGATTGCTAAGCAAGAAACGTGCGTAGTCAGCTTACCAATAAGAACTTGATTCAATATGGAGTATATATGTATATATATGTTATCATCTTTTAAAATGATATTCAATCATTATGTATGGCTTGGCTTCATATGCTAAGCCTATATTTCATATTATTAACGGTAAAACTGCGCTAATCATTTAACCATTCTCCCACATGTATGGAATACGGCAAAAGACTTACATTGAATTGATCTTGGGAGGTAATAAAAATTCAAATAAACTTGATTACCTCCCTTGGTAATCTTCCAACTTAAACTCATTTACTAGTAGAAATTTACTAGTAGAAATCACTAATAAAATTAATGCTAAACTATAACTAAATTTAAAACAAAATTAAACAGATGCCCATTAAAAATATGTATTACAAATAACAAACAAAGAAAATAATACTGAAAACTATATCTTTCTCTTTCAAAATAAAATAAATTCTTTATTTTAATTAAATTTGACTAGTTTTTCCCTTCATCTTAATTTCAGTTTAAATTCAGGCCGTTGTTTCTACGGCAACGAATAACAGCGCAATCGGATAAAGAATAAGCCTTCGGTGAGAATCGAACTCACACCCAATGATGCCATAGCGGATAAAAGCGGCTAGGCGTAAACTAGACTCCATCTGGGAATGAGGGTGTGAGTTCGATTCTCACCGAAGACTTATTCTTTATTATCCGACTGCGCTGTTATTCGTTGCCGTAGAAACAACGGTCCGAATTTAAAGTTGTATCTAAAAACAACTGTTAAGTTGAAGGTAAATACTAGTCAAATTTAATTAAAATAATGTATAAAAATTACTTCATCCAATAATAATAATAATAATAATGGGTGCAAGAAGAGAAGATACGGGTGAAGGGACCAGCAAACAAGGCGATTCTGCAAGAGTCCAAGTCGAGGAAAAAGAACCTATCAACAGCATGGATCGACTATAGGAAAGCATTTGACTGCATGCCACATTCCTGGATAGAGAAAAAACCTCAAGATCTACAGAGTATGCCCCAAAACGATCAAGTCCATCACGGAGAGCATGGAAACCTGGAAGACTACCTTAAACCTAAAAGTATCTTCCAAGAGGACTCGCTATCACCTCTGCTCTTCCTGAAGACGTTTCCCAAGAACGACAACCAACTAAAAGGCCTACTCACCATTGTCAAGACCTTCAGCGATGACATCAAGATGGAGTTCGGGATAGAAAAGTGTGCCAAAGCCACCTTCATGAGAGGAAAGCTGACCAGAACTGTGGACATATACAGACCAGGGTGTACCTAGGGGTGAACGAAGGCGATAGCATACAGAACTCAACTATGAAGGAGAAGATTCGGAAAGAGTACTTCAGGTGTGTGCGTATGATACTCAAAAGAGAGCTCAATGCAGCCAATAGGCTCAAAGCTATACACATCCTAGCGATACCTGTAGTAACATACAGCTTCAACATCATCAACTGGAAGCTGAATGACATCAAGAGACTGGACACCAAGACAAGGAAAATGATTACCAAGGAGATGATGCATCACTCGAAAGCAGATGTCGACAGGACATACCAAGAGCTTCGGCGGGGTGGGGCCTAGCTCAACTTGAACTTACGTTCAAGACCATCACTATCGGTTTAGATGCATATATGTCAAAAACAGATAATCCACTTCTCCAAATAGTAAAACCATCTACACCAAACGGAACAAAAAATTGCAACAAAAGGTTTCTTAACGTTTTTTTGTTGTGGTATCAGGTGTACTCAATAACATACTACCACAGTCTGACCACTGGAAAGGTGGGTTTTTCTCAAGATGGCCACCAAATCCTTAGAATGCCCATTACTCATTCATTATGACATTATTGTCATCCTAGACAAGTCTAACAAATTAGTTGGCTGCATTTATGAAAATAACCCACCCGACCCCGAAAAAATCGCAACAAAAGATTTTCAATGGATATTTGTAGTATCAGCTATGTATTATAACATATCAAAAGTCTACCACAGTTTGACCACTGAAAAGGTGTAATTTTCCAGATGGCGTCCAACATGCCGCCAAATCTTTAAAATGCCCATTGCTCGTTCATTATCCACCCATGACAAGTTTTTCCAACGGCTCTCCATAGTAACAAATCTACAACAATTTGACCACTGGAAAGGTGTAATTTCAAGATGGCGTTCAACATGGCCGCTGAATGCTTAAAATGCCCACTACGCGTCCAAAGTGGCCTCCAAATCCTTAAAATGTCCATTTAGTCGAGTGCATTTATGGTTTGACCCCCCCCCCATCCACCCAATTGCTACAAAAGGTTTCTCAACCGTTTTCTGTAGTATCAGGTGTGCCCAGTAACATACTATGAGTCTTATCACAGTGGAGAGGTATAATCTTCAAGATGGCCTCCAAATCCTTAAAATACCCATTACTTCTTCATTATTGATCCTAGACAGGTTTTCTTTAACGGTTTTCTGGAGTAGCATTTTAAAAGTATACCACAGTCTGACCACTGGAAAGGTGTACTTGCTCTCGATTAAATGGGCATTCTACTGATTGCACTAATCACTTCTTAGACAGAGATCTTCCTTTCCAGGGATGCAGAGGTCACACACGAGTCATTATTTGTGTTTCAATCAGAGAATATTTCAGGTTGAATCACCTGAGTCAACCAATAATTCCAGCCACCGCAACAGATTACGACACAGTCTGGACAGTGATTCAACGGTGCAGAAGCATTGTCACAAGATTGAACATACCACACACTGTGATAGCCTTTGATGAAAGTTTGTATTACAAAACCAAAGAGCTTGCTTGGCTCCACAGTGAAGAATGCCAACGTGTAGTTCTACTCCTAGGAGGTTTCCACGTTACTATGAATTGTTTGAAGGCCAAAGGACAATACTTTGCAGATGGTGGGCTTTTTTATGTTTTAGTTAGGGCAGGCCTATACAATGAAGCTACTGTTGCTAAAATCATGGCAGGGAAATGCTGGAATCCTGCAGTCCGATATCCATTTATGCTAAATCAGACAACGGTACCGGATCGTATATTCCATGGACATTGCAGTATAATGTGAAACGTATTGACAGTATAAAAAGATGTTTCTAAATATCACCCTTTAATATTCTAAAAGCCTCCAGGGCCTCCATGACTACTGTCATGATAGTTTGAAATGCTCTGTTGAAACTAAACACTGCATGCAAGAGAATACTCATCACATTGTTAGTTTGCGTAGGTTATGGGTAGCTCTATGGTGAAAACATCTAAAAGGTATTGTCTGTATGTGTTTTCTGTCATATAACATCATTTTCCTGTAGGAACTGGATGTGGGTCTGTTAATGAAGATAGCCTTGGTGATTATTCCATTCGTTGGAAAGTTGTAGCTTGACAATATCGTTTCGGCTGTAAATGAAACATCTTGTTGCTACGAGGTCGATTTACCTAGTGTCGCACTAGCAGTGCTAATGGGTAATCTGATCTCATATTTCATTTGATATTCTCTTTTTTGTAAGCTTTCTGTTAATAACTTGAACCTTAAAAATGTTTCCTGAATAAGCTTAGTGTAGTGTTTGAATGGAAGACAATCTGTATTTAATCATTGTTTAACCAGATGTTTATGTTTATCAAGGACAATTTAGTAAATAAATACATTTCAAAATGTAAATATTCACTATTTGTTGTATATTTATTAGCTACACCTTTCTAGAACGCCTATATGCAAACAGTTGTGAATGACATCAGCAAACGCATATGTATTAGCCGGTATTGACCTTTTTGCACTTAGTGACCCCTGTTTGACCTCTGTACCCCTGGAGAGGGTGACATACACCTGGAGAATATTAAGTAGGGTCCATAAAATAATTTTCGCATGGCGGTTGCTTTTACTCTCTCCGATTGAACGAAAATGAAATTTAACGCTCTTTTCTGGATTCTGTCTCCTCACTATAAGAGGAGATACAGGGGCAGGCCAAGAACGACTCTGCCAGGAAAACTAAAGAGTGACCAGGATAAACTCACCAACTACGATCAAGTTCACAGGAAACTGAAAGAGAATTACCTCGAAGAACTCCAACGACTAGCCGGAGACAAAGAGGCGTGGCGGACTATGATGCCCAAGCAGGGACGGCTTTGCCCTACCCGGTGTAAAGGTGATACATTATACTTATAGTATGTATAACATATACAATTAATATAATCAAAGGGACGCAACCGCCCCCTTACTTATTAGGAGTTATCTGACCATGACATGTAATCAGGAATTGAGGGTAACCCAGTAACGCAAATACACACGTAGACAATTTAACAGTAGAACGTCTCGCAAGCAGACATATTTCTCACCGCTCTGTAACAATAGAAACTGTTCAAAACCCGAGCCCTAATCGAACCATCACTAATACAAACAATCAAAACATTACAGTATGATAGCATTAACTTTTTATTTTTGTCTTTTTTTCTTCTTCTTTTCTCCTCCTCAACACCATTTTATCATCATTTTAATAACAATAACAACACAAATGACAATCTGGATTTCTTCTGAGATTGTATAATGTACTACTCCCTAAGAAATAAATCTATATAATAAGCGCTAAACTTTGTTTGTCTGTTCGCCTTGAAACAACATCGCCATTTCACAATGAATCTTACCAATTTTGGAAAGGAGGTTCAGATGCCCCTCAAAATAATGTATGAAGAAAACCCGGGTCCGGGCTCCGTCGGGGGTAACTAGCCTTTATTAATGTGATCTATCCCATAATAATTCTAACATTTATATATATATTTCTATAGGCAAATGTAACAACTATTATGGGACAGAGATAAGAGAGAATGCTTCAAAGAATCCCATATTTGGAGACGAGTCTCAGCAGGCCAGTTTGCAAAGGTTTTGCTTCAACTGGGCAAGGTCAGTAACCAGTCGAACCAGAGAGTGGAGATGTCACAAAAACCAAAAGATTTGTGAAACAATCACCAACGAATCTCAAGAAATGCTACTCTCACACGTGCGAACACTGGATGATACTAAATTCCGACACCAGGGCACTGGGAGATCCACAATTCCGACGCCCGGGTACTGGAAGATGCTAAATTCTAACTTCCGGTCAATGAAAAATCTTAAATTTTAACATTGAATTACATAATTCCCGGTGTTACACGAGGATAACATCTCGCACACTCCGGGTGGGACCACGCACACTCCCGCGTACAGTTTAGCATTATTTCTTCGTTCATGTTGTCAAATTTGAGATTTCTTTCCCCCGTCCAAGCTGCGTTTCTACCTATATACCTATAAACACCACTATTTGTGTCTTTGTAACGCTAAATTTATGTTCATATCTAAGTGTGTGGACCAGCTACAACTTTCATATTTTGCATACATACCCCCCAACAAATGTCCAAATACAATGGTAATAAAAAGAAATAGACTCTTTTTAAAGTATCTGCCGATAAAGTGGGAGAAAAGCAAAATAAGTGGGGGTCGGTTTTCTATTGTTATAAAGTAATAAACTGAATTATTAATAATGGGGGGGGGCATGATTAATAAATCTTAGTGTCGGGTGTACCAGGACATAAAGAGGTGGGTTCGTTTTTTATTGGTATTTAATGATAAACTGTTCCCCCAATGTTTAATACATCCACATCTATTGCTTTAAGTAACAAGTCCAGACACACATTTCATATTTTGTATACAAAACCCAAAAGTATGTCTGAATAAAATGGTATGGAAAGAAAAATTATTTTCGCGTACTTAAAATTAACCCTAACCAATCTTTTTCCCCCAGGACTTCTTCACAACAAAATTACTCATTTTAATCAAATACTTCAGTATATACTAACAGTTCCGTTAAAATCATTCAAAACGGTCGAGTCAAGTGATTGGCATAAATTTAATTTCTAGCACCTATAATAAATTCTAAAGGAAATACATACATATACATTATACATTAACAGTATTTTAGCGTACTTAAAGCAGCTTAGCGTACTTTCGACTATTTTAGAGTTTCTGTACTTATGTTAGGCGGCCGTGGACAGAGGTCACATATTTGACCCCACAGGTGTTGAAAGTTAAACAGGATATCGACTGCAAGGTGTCCAAGACCAAAAACGGACACACCGGGCGTTCACGGGTCGTAGGCAGGATATTGACTCGTTTGATCCTAATGAGAAATATCAGGAATGCTGTCGAATATCATGGAAAGGTACTTGGCTTGTTTTACTCGCTCGATGACTTTGCTTCTTACGTTTTCTCCCAAAATTTCTATAAACCCGTTCTGAATAGTAGGCGACAGATAGGAAGTGTAAGATTCTTTCCCAGTTTGATTCTTAGAAGATGTTCACGTTGCACTGGATCATATTTCGCCAACAAATGAACTAACTCTAAAAGATTTCCTCTATTTCCCCGTTGCTTCAGGTTCAACATCAGTCTCATTACTCTCATAATTAATTCCTTCTCGATGACCAAAGTCTGTTTAGCTAGGAATCTAATGATATCAAACAATCTTGAAAAGATTTCCCACCACTTCTTCACTTCGTTTTCAAAAACATTTTTACGAATTGTTGCTGCACGAGCGATCCTAATATCCAACTCCTTCCATTGTGTGTAGGTCGGAACATGAGCTACACTGGATGTGTAATGGAATACGGGTAGTGTGTTCGTGTGTTCGCTTATTGAAGGAAGGAGGGTACAGAAGACTGGAATTTGGGGAGATAGTATTATTAGGTTTTGCGCTTAACTGGAGGATGTCAGATTCCCGACAAGGATTTGGGTCAAACGGTTGACCGGGTCACACAGAAATCAGAGAACAAAGAAAATGCGTTCGACTAATAAGAGTGTTTTAAGGGTGCGTCGTAATTTCAAATCGGCCGACAGTTAGTCAGTTCGGCACACATCAGCAACAGGTCAACAGCTAGGTGCCTGGCCCATCACCCTGACGGGTGAGGGACAAAGTAGGAGGAAGAAAACCAGTGCGCCCTGATTTGAACTGCTATTGTCATTGTCAGTCCTTCAGTAACGTAACTAGGAACATTTCAACGAAACAGAATGCAATACCCTGATTGATCCACGAACCGGCCCTGCATCGAAGTTATCCACAGAAATAAAAGGAACCGACATTTTCCTTGAAATTAATGAATTTTGTTTTTTTCCCTCCACAGACCTTTCTCTCCCGTACATGTGCAACCCTGGAACGAGACGTATCTCATCGTCGAGAAGAAATGACGATTATACTACTTTACTCTTTTGATGCGTGTGACCAGCGAAATGCTTTCGAACCTAAATTTCTATCACGGGAAGAACATCTACAACGTGAAAAAAGTCATGATTAGAAGAATCAACTAGACATGATGCGACCAAGACCTAGGACGACGTGAGAAAACAATGGACGTTACAACAAAACAAAGGGAAAAAATATTTTTATATATCCTCACTATTATTTCCCTTGTTTTTCATTTGTCGGCAGGACAATTTTTCTTACGAGTCAAAGTATTTACTTGTAATTGTTTGTGTTTATCGTTTGTTGAACTATTTTCTTTTGAACACTTTTACTGTTTTTCGAGTGTGGTCGGCGTGTGTAATGCTCGACAGGTAAATTAGTAATTTACTGGAAATACGCTTGTGGTTTTTGACTGAAACGCTAACATATTTGTTTACGACTGGATTGGCGGGAATATAAATACTCATGTTTCGAAAAATCATGTTAGGAGGGACTAGTTTGCTCAATGGAGAAGACTAAAAAGCCCCCTTAGTCCGGGAGCCAGCAGGGGCTACCGTGCAACACCCATGATTCTACTTAGGAAATTCTCTTTCCAACTATATATGTATATATCTCCTTCA
>VCCN01000279.1:69165-79883 GCA_006491835.1 Architeuthis dux | reverse complement strand
CCCACTGGTCACTGGTAATCTGATCATGTCTATTTCGCTACAATATGTTGCAGCAGTGGTGGATTAACCATTAGGCTGGGTGGAATAAGCCTAGGGCCCCGGAAGGGGTGGGGGTGGCTTGAGAGCAAAAATGGTTTGAGTGTACATGTTGACATTTTGTAAACCAAAAAACAGAGAAGGTCTTAATGAACAAATGTAAAGAAAATAAAAAAAATAAATGAATAAACAGGTTGCAATTTATTCATATAACTTTATGGTATAATAACGTAATACATTATACATAGTACAATGATATGAATCACTTAACGTGACTTAACGTCCCTGTATTCTATTCAACGAAGGGTGTAGCAGGGGGGGGAGTCACGAGTAGCCTTACTAAAGGTCAGCGTAGTGGCCCGGTTGGTGGGTAATCAATCACTGTATAGTGGTCGTGATATTAATTCGCACTCTTTCTCGTATTCGCACTCTTTCTCTCTCCATATTGTACTCTATCCATCTCTCTTTCTCTCTCACTCTCTCTCCCCATCTCCCTCTCTCTCTGTTCTACTCTATTTCATCTCTCTCTTTATACCTATTTGCCTTCCTTCATTTCTCTTTCTATCTATATATATATATTGATGTATCCATCCATACATAGATAGTTACTCACATTTACATGTAAATATGTACCAATGTAATTGTCAGTTGCTTCAATGTGTACACATTACCAAATAACAATGTGTATGCATATACATAATAGCAGAGACGGTGGGTGGGACTTACAGACCCCCAAATAATCTTGAAAAATGTGACTGGGATTTTTTATTTTTCATAAACAAATATCTTTTTATGTTTTACGAGGGGTTACTTTCCGTCCCATTTTATGGAAGTGAGGCTTCGAAGTATTCGGTTACTTCCCTTTGTGAGGCTTCTTTGATATTTTAATGGCGATTTATTTGTGCTTTCATTAAAGATTCTTTGGTGTGGAGGGTGCGCTCGTGACTGCCGTAGGGTGCGCGTGTGCAGTCTATTTATAAAATTTCACATAAAGTAACCCGGTAGTTTTAGATATTTTACAGTATAAAAAGAAATAAAAGAAACGGTATGCAGAAATACATAAATAAAGAAAACCCTTTACATTTGTATTCTTCTAAATGCATAACAAACAAATTCATCAAGTGTTATAGAGAGTGAGAGGGGATACAACATAATAGAAAGTAGATACGTGATTGTGAGAGAAATGGAAAGTAAGGATCTAGTAAAAGAGGAGAGAGATATAGATAGAGAGAGGGAAACTAGGAGAAAGTTAGTAAGAAAGAGAGAAGGGGTTGAAAGAGAGGATATGATTGTAAAAGAGAGGAGCAGAGGTCAGAGAGTGAGGGGGAGAATTTGTTCGTTAACGTCGCATTTTTCTGCCTTCACAATCGTTTTTAACTTGAGATATTTTGAATCAATTTTCACCGTCAAGTCATCAATCTGTCTCTTTTGCTGTATGTAACGACAGCTTTCTTCGAAGCTACACTCAAAACAAAAGGACAAATCTTGAAATATCGTTTAGGATTTTTTTAAAGGAGAAAGAATAAAAACATTAAATACGTCTGTTTCCTACTTCTCTGCACGTCGGCATTTACGAAGGTTGGAATATTTTGAAAACGGTAAAGTTTTTACTTACAGTTATTTCCGTTCCGCTTTCACTCTTTCTTTTCTTAAATTACAAATTCAGTTTTAAATTTAGGGAGAAGAAAATCTTTCACACCTTCTTCGGCGCATGTTCAGATAGAACTAAACGTGGCCGACCGCAGAGAGTTGTGACGTCACAAGACGATAAGAATTGTCACGCCATCATCAGACGATTAGGCATTTCATTAGCAATAAGTGTGAAAAGGGGGTGATAGATAAAAGAAAGGGAAGAGAGAGAAAGAGAGAGAGAGGGGAGAGAGAGAGAGAGTCAAGTGTGAGAAAAACTGAAGAGGAAAGTGAATTGTTGGAAGAATGAGAGAGGCTTCTCTTTAACTTTGTTGAAATGGAAAAAGAATGGCAAAAATAGGTGTGTTTCTTTACATGAAATCAACTATTATGTTAACTCTGATTTCTATTAATATTTCATAGACTTTTCCTTTTAACATAAGACTAAAAAATGGTACCTTAATGCATTTTCCTTAATATTTAATATATTTCACTTCTATTTATTTTAAATAGAACTTTCCGTATTTACCTTCGATTTGTTTTAATTAATAATTACTTGTACGTACATAGAATAGAACAGTTTTATGCACACGCGCGCACACACACACACACACACACACACACACACACACACACACACACACACACAGAGAGACACGCACGTATATATCATATTATCTTTTCCCCTTCATATTTGTTTCTTTCTTTTCTCTATCCGTCTTTTCTTTTTCTTTTAATTCCACTACCGACATTGTACTTTCATTCATTTCGTTCGCCCTCTCTTTCTTTCTATCTATCTCTATTTCTATTAATCCTCCGTCTCCTTCTGTCTATTTTACTCTATCCAATTCCCATCTCCCTTTATTTCTCTCTATCTTTCTCCTTGTGTCTCTATCTATATTTCTGTTCATTTCCCTCTCTATCTCTATCTCTCTCTATCTCTATATATTTCCCTCTCTATCTCTATATATCCATACATACATAGATAGATACTAACACATACATGTAAATACATCCCAATGTAATTGTCAGTGGCTGACAAGTATACATAGGTAGAAATATGTACCCAGTGGTTGTACGAACGGAGATGACAGGCACGCGTGTATCATGTTGAAAATGTTTATTTTAAAAGGAACAAATAGGGCCGGGCCCCTTATAACAAAGAATAGACAAAGGGACTAACGAGGCCGATTGTAACAAAGGGGAATAACTCGTTGTTATTCATAGGTCCACGATGCAAGCAAAGCAACTCATAGTTGCATACATATTAACAACAGATTAACATCTCGCATACCAACAAGAATTCAAATATAAATTTTAATTCTAATAAAGTCCTTTGTTTGCCACATCAATCTAAATCTTAATTCCAATCAAAGTCCTTTGTTTGTCACAAATTATATTGACTTAATCATAATGCCAGTCACCATAACGGTTCGGGGTTTGTCCGACTGTGGTTCTACTTTGCCTTTCTTTCATCCCAGGGGGGCGGTTCCTTTGGGTATTATCTCTGCTATATGAACGCCTATCATTATTATCATCATTCTGAGTGGTCCCCCATTCACAATTTCTTTCTTCCTTATTACCGTAATCTGGTCTTGGTTTTTGTTTCAGATGTTTCCTGTTTCTCACAAATCTTTTCCCATTTTCTGATTCGACCATGTATTTGCGATATTCAAACTTCAAACTTACTAGATCTCCAACCCTTAATTCTGCCAAGTCGTGCGCAGTTTGATCATAATATTTCATAGTATCCTTTTCATGGTAGATAGGACACCTCTCAATTACCTTCCAAAGAATCTCTGTGCCGGTGATATTCCTATTGACTTTGACAGTGTGTTTAGGTATTCCAAAATTGCAAGATGATGTCGCTATCTTCATCACTGCACTTTTTCATTATACCTTCAACTTGTTTTACAGCTGAATCTGCCATTCCATTTGAATTTGGCATGTTTGGTGACGTAAGATTCCATTTGAATCCGTACTTGGGGGCTAGCTTCTTCATCATTTCATTGTTAAATTCAGGGCACTGACAACTTCCTCTGCCACATATCAAGTGCTTCTTTAGCAGTGACTGCCCAGACTGATGTTGTCCAGAGAAGCTGATCTACCAGCACATAGTTAGAAAAATATTCAACACAAATAAAATATTTCCTTTCTGCAAATTTTCATGATATCCAGACCTATATTCCGGAATGGGTACTCAGGTACAGCTCTTGGAATCATCGTTTCCTTGCAATTCCTTCGTGGGTGGTTGTTGCGTGGCTCACAATTCATGGGCATTTCCTGTAATTCTTGTCTCATCCCAGGCCAAAATATCGTATCTAGAGCACGTCGCATGTTGCTATCAACAGCTAAGTGACTCTTGTGTGCTTTCAGTTTCATCCCATTTCTCATTGAAACTGGTATAAACACACGGTCATTGTAAAAGCTTAGTCCATCATTCGTTGACAAAAAGTCCTGAAACTTATAGAAGCACTTCAATCGCAGCTTCATATTCTTGAAATTCGTTGGAAATCCTTTTTTGATTAGGTTAATCAAATCTTGCAAAATCTCATCATTTCTTGTAGAATCAAGTATATTGTCCCTAGTTCGATCACTGATAGCAAGAAATTCAAGCAGATTCACATCATTGAACTGGAATTGAAATTTGTCATCCTTCAATTTGTCATCCTCCAATCGTGACAAAGTATCTGCAATTATCATGTCCTAGCTCCTCTTGTATATGATCTCGTAGTCATATTTATGAATAGAAAGCATCATTCTTAGCAATCCTTTTGGTGTTTCGCTTAAAGGCTTTTTGTTTATTGGTTCCGGAGGCTTGAGACCTTATTCCACTGTTACATGTCTTCGATAACAGTAATCACCGAAATTATGCAATCCAAAGACAATTGCTTTCATTTCCTTTTCAATTGGGGCATAATTCTTTTCGCAATTATCCCAAACACGTGAAGAGAATAAGACAGGTTTTCCATCCTGCATGAGAACTGCTCCGACTCCTACATGAGACATGTCCGTCTGAACAATGACAGGTTTCTTTGGGTTGTAATACGTTAAGACTGGTGCACTGGCCATGTCTCTCTTCACATCGTCGAATGCCTTTTGCTGTACTTCAGCCCATTGGAAAGCTTGGTCTTTCCATGTCAGTCCGTTTAATGGTTCACATCTTGTTGTCAAGGTATGATTAAACCGTACTTAACCATACATAGGAATCGTCTTAAATGATACAAATCCTGTTTGTGGTTCCGGAAATTCCACAATTGCACGCACCTTCTCTTCGTCAGGCCTGAGACCAGAATTTGTCAATACATGACCAATATAGGACATTTCCTCCGTTAAAAACTTGCATGTGTCTAGATTGATCTTGATGCCCTTTTCTCTGCATCTTTGCAAGTATGCCTTCAAGTTGCAATCGTGATCATTCATGGATTTGTTTGTCTCCTTTCCGAATCCTTCCACCAGACAGTCATCCTGAATTATGTCAACGCCATTTAGCCCTTCAAATTGCTCTACCATTCTCGATTGAAAAGCCTTGTTAGCTGGCATGATGCCCATTGGTAACCTCTTATATTTATAATTTCCATAAGGTGTTCCGAAAGCTGTCAACTCTTTCGATTCTTCATCTAGTTTACAATGCGAAAATCCGCTTCTCACGTATAATTTGCTGAATTTTATCGATTTCTGATTGGCAAATTTGTGAATCACGGATTCCAAAGTTGGGATTTGACGATGGTAACTGTTCACTAAAACCTTGTTTAGTGGTTTCGGGTTTAGGGAGATTCGCAATTTTCCACTTGATTTCTTTTCAATTACGTAGCAGTTCAGCCATGAACTAGGTCCTTCAATTTTTTCAATGGTGTCATCTCTGATCATTTTGTCCAATTCATCCTTGAATTGTCTTGCAAACGTAAATGGAATTTCTCTTATCGGTTGTTGCACTGGAACCGCATTTGGCTGTACTTCAATGTGCAGCTCTCCGCTGAATCCGCCGACTCCTTCTACAAAGACATCTGGGAATTCCAATAAAATCTTTCGAATAGATTCATCCACATCTAAGTCCCTTAACTTTCTCTCACCTTGAAATCATAAGTGTCTGTCGCCGAAACTATAGAATCAAAATGATCCAAGTTAAACTGCAGCAAATCCAGACTCTGGCATGAACCACAGCTTAAAATGGGTTGTAATTCATCATCAATAAATCTGACTATGGTTTTAATTCTCCTTCAATTAACGGGATTACTAATGTCCACTTGTATGTCACCCACTGCCTTGACCTTTCTGCCTCCATAAACAGAAATAGCAGAATGAAACGTTCCATTGTATTCTTTCTCACAAATTCTGCAGTGATCACATTCACCGTGGCTCCGGAATCTAGCATGACTTTAATGGGTTTTCCGTTTAATTTCAAGCTGACATCTACTTTCCCCCCCTTCAATCTGGAAACATTCATTGTCTTTAGAATCTTTGTTTGCCCTACAAACACGGGAAGTTGTAAAATTATTCTTTTTCTTGCATCTGAAGCATTCTTTACCGTATGCTGGACAATTACCCATTCCTTTCACATGCTTTCTTTCAGAATAGATACAATCATACCTTTTCCAGTCTTTCCCAGCAGCATTAATATCATCTTTATCTGACTCGTCGGAATGGTCGTCTTTATTGTCTATCTTGTTCGACTGAATCCTACTCTGCTCAGCTGCTCTACATTTATCGATGCACTGAGTCAAAGTCAAATCCGGTTCTCTTAACAAAAGTTTCCGCACATTTTTATCTCTAATTCCTTTCATTATTTGTAGTTTAATCATGTCCTCTTCATTAGCGTTATTCCATTCACAGTCTTCAGCGCTAGTTTTCAAATTCAACAAATCATTTTCAAAACTTTCGCTATTGCCTGAGGAAATCTACTTTGTCAACAATTAATGTCTTTATTGATTTACAACATTCCCTAAAGGCTCTTTTCACCATTTCGAGTGTTCTATTTTCTTCATTCTCGAGAGTATTTCCATCATCATCTTTAATAAGAACCGTTCTATAAATCTGCTGGCCTTATCGCACAAGAAGATACATAAAAATACTACTTTTCTTCTTTAAAACACCAGCCACTTAACATTACGGTCAGTTCATTCAACCCCAATCTTTTGGAAATCAAAGTATAAATTCACTTCCTCCAGCCATTCCGTGAAAGCTTTATGCAAATTCCTTGTTGTTGAGGAGGGTTTATAGACATCATTTTAAATCTTTCAGTGAAATCTCGGCAAATAAACACAAATGTTTAGGAATTCTGAAACGTCAGAGCCACTTCCAATTAGTGAGATGAAATTCAGGTAGAACCCGCAGTTCGAAAGTTCGCGTTATGCCACTTTTCGCTTTTTCGAAAAAAGGCGTAAAACGAAAATAGCGTTGAGCTTTTGGTTTGCAGCGAGCCATTGATTGAACACACGACCTACAGAACCGGTGGCAAGCACTCTACCGCGGGGCCATGGTGATCGGTAAAGTGGGGAGTGACGTTGCTCAATAGCAAAACCGGTAAATGGGGAATTACTCTCCCTTAAGGTCCACCATGACACTTAGTTCGCTGTACCTCACCAAATGAATTGAGAACAGCATGAAATATAGACATCAAACCCTATCAATGATATTTTTCATGTAGAAATACGTATGCCGATCAAGTTGTAAGCGTATGAAAGCCATGGGAAGAGAGAGAGAGAGAGAGAGAGAGAGAGAGAGAGAGAGAGAGAGAGAGAGAGAGAGAGCGAAGCAAGAGACGAAGGCAAATAATAGGATAATATTATTCAGAAGTAGAAAAACAATAGGGTGTTTTTTGAATATTCTTCTTAGTCACTTGACGACCAAAGATTTTATTTCAAGCCCTTCTAACTGATTGATGTCACACTAATTAATTCTGTAGAAGGTTTATCTTAGGAATACCTCCTTTTATAAAGACCCTTTTACGTCTTTTAAAATGTGAACTAATCAAAACTGATTTTTTAAAAAGCTGTCGAGTCTTATCAAAAATGATTGCCTTATCGAAAGGACTTTGTCCAATGTGTGTGTGTGTGTGTGTGTGTGTGCATGTGTATGTGCGCGCGCGTGTATGTGTGTGCGTGTGCACGTGTGTGCTTTACAGCTTATCAAAATTTGTTCGCTGGTCGAAATGACTTTGCCTAAAATGTGTGTGTATGTGCATATATACACAATATATACGTGTGTATGTGGTTGTATATATTTGTGTTTGTGTGTGTGCTTCTCAGCTTATCAAATTATATTCACTGGTAGAAATGACTTTGCCTAAAGTATATATATATGTGTGTGTGTGTGTACGTGCGTGTGAGTGTGTACGATTGTGTGTGTGTATGTCTCTGTGCTTACTTTTGTGTGTGCGTAGATTTCTCTGCTTCAATGTGTGTTCCTCTGTGTATGTGTGCCTTTCTATGAATGTTTGTCTCTCTGAGTGTGTATACGTTTGTGTTTCTCTGTGTGTATCCACTTTCTATAACTCTGGATAAATATAAAATCAATAACTTCAAAATAAATTCACTAAAAACTTTATTGAATTGTATAGTAAGTGTGTATATGTCTGAGTGATTACCTACTTGTATGATAGTATTTGCTTGTGTCTATGTCTGTGTATGTTTACGGTGTACACCTGTGTGTGGTGGTGGGGCTGGTGCATATGTCTGTGTGTAGCTTTGTCTATACATGTAACTTCCTGTGAAATTAATTCATTAAAACGCAAATATGACCAAACGTTACTATGGAAAAGAGACCTCCTTTCGTTTAAATCTGAAACATTTGTCGAGTTTATTTTATCATTATTTAAACATTAGGAAAAAAGTGTACAAACCTACCCCACGAGTGGAGATAGTTGGTAGAATCTGATTGGGAAAGTTAGTTTTCTTGGTAGTAGGTACAGATGTGATTAATATATTGTTATAAGTGAGAAATATAAGATTTTAAACCAGTCAGAAGAATGTATTTGAGTAAAACGTAAGATTTTAGGAATAAAATGACCACCTGGTAGAACAAGTGGAATCATATGTGAGTGGAAATCACCGATGCATTGTAATAAGGTGGAAAATGGAAAAAAGAACAATAAGAAAAAAAATGACGACATCAATGACTTGTTTGATGTTTGTTTTGTTATTTTGCGTGCTTTTTGTTTTTCCTCTGCCTCAATTGCATACAATTACAGCGTATCAAGTAGCACAGCTTACAATGTACCAACCAGCCCCAGACACATGGTTTTCTATACATTCTATTCCAATACGATTTCTGACAAATGCTGCTTGAAATGTAGTATATATACTGTTTAGTGTCACTTCTCATAAACATAGACTACGCTATCATCAACTGCACAATACAGCATGAACTAGGCACTCGTTTGTAAAAGTGAAAAAGTTATTTACCAGGATGAAAAAAAAAATTTTCATGTTTACAACAAATATGACTCAAACTTAGTAAAACATGGCCGAAATCTTTCCGCTCAAAATGAGGCTAACAGTGGCGCCATCAGGTGGTGAAAACAAAAATTGAAGCAAATGATTCAACCTGCCCCTGTGCCCAACTATCCCTGGTCTCTCCTACTATCTTCTCATTAAAAATAATTCTTTGATTATGTTAATAATAATAATATAATCTGTCTGAATTTTTAAGATGAGGGATCATCACTATGTTTTAGGTCTGTTGTCCTCATCTTGGTTGTTCTTGTATCGAATACAACGTTTCGGCCGTTGTATCCTATGGCCTTCTTCAGATGGGCGTCGTAAATGGGGAGTGTTTTATCCATATCTATATATTTATATTTGTTTATATATTTATATATATATTTATTATATATTACCATTGAAGTCAGCAATTTCTCCGTGGTGTCTGAATAACCTCTATAACACCAAATATGGACATCAACATGATTATGACCTAGGGAATTCTCCCACCCGAAAATAAACAACGGAATGAGGACATGCTGTTCCTACGCTTCGAAGGGAAGACTCGTCCCAACATTCCAAGCCCTTCCCATTTACAACACCCACCTAAAGAAAGGCGTAGGGTACAACGACCGAAACGTTTTGTTCAAAAGCAGAATCCATATGAGGACAACAGTTCGAAAATATCCATGTATAATAATAGCATCATCATTGTGTTAACATTACCAAATTGCGACAATATTTTTGTAGGATTATTTATACATATTTATATTAAATGATTCATATTTAAATACCTTACAGGTATACATACAGTGAGTGGTCAAATTTATCCGATACATTGCGAAAAAGTGTATAGCTTAAACATTAACAAAATTTGCACCCAAGATTAATATTAATTAATAAATTAATGTATATTAATACAAATATTGAAACAAGATTGAACATTGAAAAGTTATACACAAAAATCAGAAATTCTGGTCCAAATTCTGTCAGTTTTGAAGCTTGTTTTAAAGTAAACCTTTTGCAATACATTGGATACTTTTGGTACTCACTGTATAAGTTAATGACACTTGCATGTATTGTTCGGTATATACATGTATGTATAATGTCACGTTTCTCGAGAAATGCTTTTATTTTAGGTCAATCCACTTGTAATCTCTTTCTGACAAAGTTCAGTTTCAATAGAAAATACTGACCTTTCGATCGCTAGGAAGGTCTATGTTGGCTATATCAGTGAAACTAGGACAATGTTTCAATGCTTATCGCAAATGTATTACTCAATCCAAGAAATAAATAAGTTACACATTCTATGAAATAAAAGTAAATCTTATACTTAATGAATATTTTATATTTATTCATTTAAATTATTTTCCAAAGATATAAATGCCTGAATGTAAAATGAATATGACATGAATTTATTTAGACATCTAAACGCATGTAGATGTGAAGTGATCGATATCTCTCTCTTTCGCACGTCTATATCGACAGTACTGTAAGAATTATTGTGCACGTTTTGCAAAATTGACTTATTTCCTTTTTAAACCCTATTTAAACTCCAAAGATGTAAACAGTAATACATGTTCTTAGGCATTTTGGATTCTGAATTCATTCTAGTATTCTGTACAAGGAGAA
>VCCN01000279.1:25334-41950 GCA_006491835.1 Architeuthis dux | reverse complement strand
TATGCTAGTGTCAATAAATAAACACAATTAGTCATGTGAACCACATCCTGCATTACTTACTAAGTGGACATTGGTAGATAACAATATGTGCATTTTAGAAGATTTAGTTTGATTGCTGCAAACAAAAAACAGATTGCGTTGATTTCTACATTCGACATCGTGATTATCTGAAAAGATGACGTAAACAGCGGACAAGATAACAGATTTTAGATTAAAACTGCTTCCAAGAACTTTGAACATTTTTACTGGTTATCAGTTAAGAGTTTTATCAAATGATTTATTACAAGGAGAATTATTTCCCTCGGTTTGCATGAGTTTGTACTTTTAATTGCTTTTACTATACTACACTTTGCTCTTAGTGTGTTTATCAGGTAAAGAAAATATAGAATTAACGGTCCCTGTAAAAAAACAAGAAGCAGCAGGAATCAACAAGAAGCAAAGGGAATGTAATTAAAAAACACCTTTTATACAGAGTTTTGTGTGTGATTAATTGAATAATTTATGGTTAGTGTTATTGATTGATTAAAGCTATTGTTACTGGTAATAAATGATATATTTGTTTCAATTCTAGTTGTTTCCCTTCGTTTCTCATTAAGGGAAGCAAAGGTAATGTAATTTAAAAAAGCTTTTATACATAGGTTTGTGGTGAATAATTAAATAGTTTAGGCATATGGCTAGGGGTAGGGGGAGGTTTAGGGTTAATCAAAGATTAGAGTAACTGTTACTGGTAATTAATAATATATTTGCTTCCTGTTGGGAAGGAACTTATAAGGATTAAACTTGGCTAGCCAGAAAACATGAGAAAACATGAAACTTGTGCGAAGAATCTTCTACTTTTTATTCATTTATAAAAATGTTTTGTAATTGATCACCCCACACGGCATGCTGCCAAAAGACGTTGGTCAGGTGACGGTTTCTATTGAGTGACTAACCAGACCTGTCTTCTGCCTTTTATCCATTTACAACAGCATTTATTGATTTTTCCGACTGGATGTTTGTCAACCAAACATTATTTGACGGATGGAAAGGTTGAAAGGTCACATGAAGATATGCAAATGACTTTAACTCCTTTCATCTGTAACGTGTGTTGCATACTTTATCCAAATAAGCACAGAAGAAACTGAATTTAATTTGTAATCAGTTTTGGTGCAGATTTTATTAATTCCGCTCTTCTTTACCCTTCTCGATTTTTTTCCCAGTGACTTTATTTAATTATTATTCATTTATATATAATGTCTCTATGGGAATCACATTATAAAATATTGTCCCGTCAACATTAAAACATTACAATAATCACAGAGCATGAAAAGAGTACATCGTTATCAATAATGGAAAACATTTCATTTTTATAAATTCACGTGAATTAATTAATTAAAAAAACTTTTACCAACCCAGCATCGCCACATCACACATCGGTTTGCCATACTTTATACGTAATAAGTTAAATTCTTTGAAAGATTTTCTCCGAGAATTCCCAATACTCACCAGTTAACCATAAATTTTGACCAAAATCTCTGATTTATATGTATAACTTTTCAATATTCAATCTTGTTTCCATATTTTTATTAATATTTCGAAAAGCGGGGTCTACCTGAATTTGAATTCTATTAGATGATTCTTTTTTAGAAAATAACCTAAAGAAACACGGTCCATTGTTTCAAATGGTGGGTAGGAGATATTTCCATCAGCAAAACTGTTAGCTTTAAGTGGAAGAGTCTATGGTTACGGAAGGAGAACCAAGAAAATCATGCTGTTCATTATATAAGTAGATACATGTATATCATAAAGTCTATTAGTGCGATATGTGTCTGCTATGTATATACATAAACATTGTTATTGGCTAATATGTACACATTGAGGTACTGTGTACATATTTACATGTACATACTTCTACCTATGTATATTTGTCAGCTGTTCTATTTCATGTACGTAAAAGTAATTATTAATTTAAATAATCACAGGTAAATAATAGAAGTGAAAAGTTAACATACTATTTGATTTTATGTAAAAAAACACACCCTTTTCCTTATTATTTTCCCATTTCAAAGAGAAGCCCCTCTTCTTCCAACAATTCACTTTCCTCCTCACTTTTTCTCACATTTGACTCTCCTCCCTCTCTCTCTCTCCCTCTCTCTCTTCCCCATTCTTCACCCTCTTTTCTCCCTTATTGCCTAATGTCTGATGATTGCATGACAAATCCTATCCTCCTGTGACGTCACAATCCTCTGCGGTTGGCCACGTTTAGTTTTATCTGAACATGCGGTGAAGAAGGAGTGAAACATTTCTTCTCCCTGAATTTGAAACTGAATTTGTAATTTAAGAAAAGAAAGTGTGAAATCAGGACGGAATTAACTGTAAGTAATCGTTTATCGTTTTCAAAATATTTCAACCTTCCTAAATACCGACGCGGAGAGAAGTAGACATGACACAGACATATTTAATGTCGGTTTAATTCTTTCTCATTTTTAGAAATCCTAAACGATATTTCATGATTTTTCCATGTCTTGTTCTTAACTGGATCAAAAAGAAACATAATCATGAGAAAAGGCGAGCGATGCAAACAGAAAGTGTAAGTGTGTAAGTTATTTAATATATCTAGGTATATAAGATAATAGCTACACACACACACACACACACACACACACACACACATATATATTTCTTCCAACCATTCCCTTTCATCCTTACTTTCTCTCACACTTTACTCTCTCTCTCTCTCTCTTTCACTTTCCCCCAAAAATAGTCATGAGAAAAGGTGAGCGATAAAACAGGAAGATTATAGTATAAGGACTCACAACCCACTCTAATTCCTCTCTCTCCCCACTCTCTCTCTCTCTCTCTCTCCCTTCTCTCTTGGGAATTCCTTATTTTTCTCTCACTCACAATCTAAAACCTCAGAAAAAACGGTTCATTTCAAGTAAAGCTTTATAAATAGACTATTTTCCTATTTTATTGATTTGACGATTGATTTTATCTTTTTTTTTACTTTTGAAGTAGTGTTTATTTCTTTTTTGTTTTTTTCTCTTTCAATGGCATTTTTCTACAAAATTATTTACCTTTATTTTCAGGCTGATATTTGGTCATCGTTTCTCCGTGAAATGGCTTGGAATCAGAATACAAGTTTGCTCCAATGCACCGGGTGCCATGAAGAGTTAAATTTGAATTCAAAAACATTGCCATGTCTCCATTCCTTCTGCCGCCCCTGTTTGGACAGGCATTTTGAGGGACAGACGAATAGCCAGTGTCCAGAATGCCAAGACCCTCTAACCCTAGACCAATTGAAGCTCGCACCATTTCTGGTCAATTTATTCAGGCGTCTACAGCTAGAATCAACCGATTGGAAATGCGACTGGTGTAATGAGGATGGAATAGGATCCACCGCCAAAGATTGGTGTCATGACTGCCAGAGACTGTTTTGCAACAATTGCGTCAGATACCACAAAAAACTCCGTCTAACACACAATATAATGGACTTGGATAGAATAGAGAGGGGCGAAGTGCTAAAAACAATGTTGACGGACAACTGTACGTTGCACCAAAAATCAAAAACCTCTTATTGTGAACGATGTAACGAGTGTTTTTGTGACACATGTTACCAGAATCACTCTGCTGATTCTCCTGGGTGTTCGTCTCGGCCATTGTCTGTGCGGGGGGAGGCATCGAAACAAAAATTGCAAGGCCCCACCCTGGCCAAAGAAATGGTTGATCTAGATATTAATCTAAGAAGGCTAAATAAAAAGATTAGGAATCAGACTAAGGAACTAATTGCAGATTGTGATTCTAAAGGCTACCAATTATGGGAGGATTTCGAGGGAATGATGCAGAATGCCAAGCGAAAAACTACCAAGTTGTGCGAAGAGATGAGACAAATAACAGCCGATCAGGTGAAAAGGTGGCGCCACTGGATTGTAGAAAATAAGAAAATATTAAAACAATTGGAAATCTGGCGCCTCCATTTGCACCATTTTGTGAGTGAATCCCAAGAAGACGTGGACGTTGTTTGCGGTTTGCGGTCCCTGGGATCGAAACTGTCATCTCGGCTCCAAAAACCGGTCGGACCGGAAGAGAAATGTCAGTTGGGGGTCACGTCTCACGATTGGTGGCTGAACGTTTTGGAACAACTCAAAAACGAAATGATTGGTTCGGTGTCCTTCACGAGGATAGAAACATTGTCTGCTGCAAAGAATCTAGTCATCGACAAAGATTGGAATCCGCGTGGATCGAAGTCGTGGATTTGTTCGATTTACGTCAGCAAAGAAGACGATCACGTCTTTCTTTGCTGTTATGAAAACAGATCGATAATGGAGTTCACTGAAGGGGGACATATTGTTGGTGAATGCCTTTTAAAGGATGGAACGAAGAGATTCATTCCCTGTGATATGTGTACGATTTCCCCGGATATTTTTGTTGTTGTTGCTCATGATGTTCAGTCGGGGGAAAATAAACTTATATTTTTGGAGAGAAGAAAACCTTCTCCATTTTTAATAATAAAAAACATCATCGACACAGAGAAGGATTTTTATTCTTTGTGTCAAATAAACGAAACTATTTTCGTTTGTGATGGTTGTTTACAAGTTGATTCTTTCACAAAGGAAGGCAGAAAAATAAAAACAATTAAAACTGCGGAACCGGAGGGTAATTGGCCCCTGATTCGTGCCGATCCTTCGACTGGAAGTTTTTGGCTGACAAGATTACATTCTTCTGAATTAATTTATTTTAATCAAAAAGGAGAAAAACTTCGATTGGTGAACATTGAAGAAAGTATTACAGATATATGTGTGGATAAATTTGGTATTTTATATTTTTGTAATCAAGAAGGAATTTTTGCTTTTTCCCCCAAAAGAATTCTGTACAAATTTGAGAAAGAATCTGAAGTTTCTCCCAGAATTTTCGTTTTAAAAGATAAAATATTTGTTTCTCTTAAAATTCATGGAAAATATTCAATACAGATCTTCAAAATATATTACTAAGAAGAAATATCTGTTTTATTAATTTAATTTTTTTCTCAAATATTTTTTGCCAATTTTCAAAAATGAATGAAATTTATTAATTTTTCCCGATTCACGAAAAAGTTGAAAACGATTTTTGTGTGAATGAATTTGATGATTTTATTTTTGTAAATAAAAAGGATAACATTGTGCTAATTTAAGAAAGAAATCACAATTTTATCCGACAATTTTCATTTTAACAAATAAGATATTTGTTTGTCTTAAAAATAGGAAAATATTTCATTAATATTAATATTTTTACTGACAAATGGACATTTCATAAGAAAACAAAACAATTTTCAGTTCTCCAAAATAAATGAATGAAATTTAAAAAAAATCTTATCAATTATTTTTGTGTTGGTTTTTTAAAAACTTTCCTTCAAAATGCAATTTTCTTTGGAATAAATGTCATTGTTTTCATTCAAAGCAGAGAATTCAATTTTGGGAGTTTATTGAAACCGTAATATAAGGTCAGGCAAATTATCATTGTAACACACACACACACACACAATGTTATTGAACGTTTTCCACAAAAAAAGGATTCGTAATATGAGATGAAGCAAAAAGCGTAAAGTCTCTCGAATTATAACTTTTAACCATTGTTTACAAAATCGACTGTGGATGCACAAAATGGAACAGAGTTGATTGCAACTGATCAAATATTAAAGCCAAGTATTTATTTAATTAATTTATATATTTGTATTATTTATTTATTCATATTATGTAATATTATTAATCGTTTATTTATATTTATTTAATAATATTTATTATCATGGTTACAGCGGATAATAGTGTCTAATTGAACAAAATTAAATTCATGAAAAATTATCAGGAAAAACAAACTCGTTTAAATGTTTCTCCCACAATTCCGTCAAAATACATGCGAAATTCAGACCGTTCAATAATAGTTGTAAAAAAACGTTTTCTGTGGAAAATTGTTTCATTGTTTGAACAACTTTATTTCTCTGTGAAAGCAATTGAGGTAAGAATATGTAGAGAATTATTATTAGTTGGGATTTTCAAATTATGATTGGGGTTTTCAAATTATTATTAATTGGAGTTTTCAAATTATTATTGGTTGGGCTTTTCAAATTATTAAGGTGGTTTTCAAATTATCATTACTCTGGGTTTTCAAATTATTATTAGTTGAGGATTTCAAATTGTTATTATTGGGATTTCCAAATTATTATTTTTATTTGGGGTTTTCAAATTATTATTGTGTTTTTCAAATTATTATTTTGTGGGGTTTTCAAATTATCATTAGTTGGGGTATTCAAATTATTATTGGCGTTTTCAAATTATTATCAGTTGGGGTTTTCAAATTGTTATTAGTTGGGGTTTTCTAATTATAATCAGGGTTTTACATTATTATTACTTGGTGTTTTCAAATTATTAGTAGTTGGGTTTTTAACTTATTATTGGGGTTTGGAAAATATTATTGGGGATATAAATTATTATTAGTTGGGGTTTTCAAATTATTATCAGGGTTTTCAAATAATTATTAGTTGGGACTTTCAGATTATTATTAGTTGGGGCTTTCAAATTATTATTGGGGTTTTAAATTATTATTAGTTGAAGTTTCCAAATTATAATAGGGTTTTCACATTATTATTAGTTGAGGTTATCAAATTATTAGATGGGGTTTTTAAAATATTATTAGTTGGGATTTTCAAATTATTATTGGGGTTTTAAAATTATAATAGGGTTTTCACATTTTAGTTGGGGTTTTCAAATCATTATTAGTTGGAGTTCTCAAATTGTTATTGTGGTTTTCAAATAATTATTACGTGGGGTTTTCAAATAATTATTAGTTGGGGATTTCAAATTATTATCAGGGTTTCAGATTATTATGTTGCTGTTATTAGTAGTTAGATTTATTTATTGGGGTTTGGAAATTATTATTGCGTATTTAAATTATTATTAATTGGGGTTTTCAAATTATTATCAGGGTTTTCAAATTATTATTAGTTGGGGTTTCAGATTATTATTAGTTGGGGCTTTCAAATTATTATTATTGGGTTTTCCAAATTATTATTGGGGTTTTCAAATTATTATTAGTTGGGGTTTTCAAATTATTATTAGTTGACGTTATCAAATTATTAGATGGGGTTTAAAAATATTATTTGTAGGGATTTTCAAATTATTATTGAGTTGGGGTTTTCAAATTAATATTAGTTGGGGCTTTAAAATTATTATTATTTGGGGATTTCAAATTGTTATTGGGGTTTTAAAATCATTATTGGGGTTTTCAAATTATTATTCGTTGGGGCTTTCAAATCATTATTAGTAGTTGGGGTTTTACAATCATTAGTAGTGTTTTCAAATTATTATTAATTGGAATTTTCAAATTATTATTGTGATTTTCCAATTATTATTAGTTGAGAATTTCAAATTATCATTATTTGGGCTTTTAAAATTATTATTGTGGTTTTTAACTCAATTTGAGATTTGGTTTTCACATTATTATCAGTTGGGGTTTTCAAATTATTATTAGATGGAGTTTTCAAATTATTAGTAGTTGGGGCTTTCAATTTATTATTAGTTGACTTTATCAAATTATTAGATGGGGTTTAAAAATATTATTAGTAGGGATTTTCAAATTATTATTGAGTTGCGGTTTTCAAATTAATATTAGTTGGGGCTTTAAAATTATTATTATTTGGCGCTTTCAAATTATTATTGGGTTTTTCAAATCATTATTAGTAGTTGGGGTTTTACAATTATTAGTAGTGTTTTCAAATTATTATTAATTGGAATTTTCAAATTATTATTAGTTGGGGTTAGAAAATTATTATTAGATGGGGGTATCAAATTATTATTAGTTGGTGCTTTCAAATTATTATTAGTTATGGTTTTTCCAATTATTATTAGATGAGAATTTTAAATTATCATTATTTGGGCTTTTAAAATTATTGTGGTTTTTAACTCAATTTAAGATTTGGTTTTCACATTATTATCAGTTGTGGTTTTCAAATTATTATTAGTTGGGACTTTCAAATTATTATTTGTTGGAGTTTTCAAATTATAATAGGGTTTTCACATTATCATTAGTTGGTGTTATCAAATTATTAGATGGGGTTTTTCAATTATTAGTTGGGATTTTCAAATTGTTATTGGGGTTTTCAAAATATTATAGGGTTTTCACATTATTATTAGTTGGTGTTTTCAAATTATTATTAGTTGGAGTTATGAAATTATTATTAGTTGGGGTTTTCACATTATTATTAGTAGTTGGGGTTTTACAATCATTAGTAGTGTTTTCAAATTATTATTAATTGGAATTTTCAAATTATTATTAGTTGGGGTTGTAAAATTATTATTAGATTGGGTTATCAAATTATTATTAGTTGAGAATTTCAAATTATCATTATTTGGGCTTTTAAAATTATTATTGTGGTTTTTAACTCAATTTGAGATTTGGTTTTTCCATTATTATTAGTTGGGGTTTTCAAATTATTATTAGATGGGGTTTTCAAATTATTATTAGTTATTATTTTAAACCTTTTGTTGGGGTTTTAATATTATTATTGGGTTTTCAAATTATTATTAGTTGGGGCTTTGAAATTATCATTGAGGTTTTCAAACTATTATTAGCTGGGTTTTTCAAATTATTATTATTTGGGGTTTTCAAATTATTATTATTTGGGGATTTCAATTAATTATTGGGGTTTTCAAATCATTATGAGATTCGGGTTTTCACATCATTATTAGTTGGGGTTTTCAAATAATCTTTGGTGTTTTAAAATTATTATTAGTTGGGGCTTTCAAATCATTATTGGGGTTTTCAAATCCTTATGAGATTCGGTTTTAACATTATTATCAGTTGGGGTTTTCAACTTTTAGTAGTTGGGGTTTTACAATTATTAGTGGAATTTTCAAATTATTATTAGTTGGTGTTGTAAAATTATTGTTAGTTGTGTTTTCAAATTATTATTGCGGTTTTCAAATTATTATTAATTGTGGTTTTCAAATCTATACTAGTTGGGGGTTTCAAATTATTATTAGTTGAGGTTTTCAAATTATAATTAGTTGGTGTTTTCAAAATAATATTGTCGTTTTCAAATCATTATTCTCTGGGGTTTTCAAATTATATCAGTCGTGGTATTCAATTTATTATTGGTGTTTTCAAATTATTACTAATTGGGGTGATCAAATTATTATTGGGTTTATCAAATTCTTATTAGATGGGCTTTTAAATTATTATTAGTTGGGGCTTTCAAAGCATTATTGGGGTTTTTCGCATTATTATCATTTGAGGTTTTCAAATTATTAGTAGTTTTAAATCATCATTGGTGCTTTAATATTATCATTGGGTTTTTAAATTATTGGCGCTTTGGCGCTTTCATGAGATCCTGTTTTCAAATTATTATTAATTGGGGGTTTCAAATTAATAATAATGGTTTTTCAAATTATTATTGGGGTTATCAAATTATTATTAGATGGGCTTTTAAATTATTATTATATAGTTGGGATTTTCAAATTAATATTATTGCTATTTTCAAATTATTATTATTTGGGGCTTTCAAATTATTATTGTGGTTTTCAAATTATTATAATTTGGGGTTTTCAAAATATTATTAGGTGTGGTTTTCAAATTATAATTGTGGTTTTCAAATCAGTGATCAAATTATTATTGGGGTTATCAAATTATTGTTAGATGGGCTTTTAAATTATTATTAGTTGGGGTTTTCCTATTATTATTGGAGTTTTCAAATTATAATATTATTATTAGTTGCAGATTTTCAAATTAATATTAGTTATGGTTTTCAAATTAATATTATTTGGGTTTTTCCAATTTTATTGCTGTTTTCCAATTATTATTATTTGGGGTTTTCAAATTATTATTGTGACTTTTCAAATAATGATTTGTTGTGGTTTCAAATTATTTTTAGTTGTGGCTTTCAAATTATTATCATTTGGTTTTTTCAAATTATCTTTAGTTGGGGTTTTCAAATTATTATTGTGGTTTTGAAATTATTATTATTTGGGTTTTTTTGATGATATTAAAATCTCAATAATGAGATTGCAATTTATTAATATTTGGCTTTTCAAATTGTGCAGTAGTTCAGGTTTTAAATTATCACTGGGGTTTTAAAATTATTATTACTTTCATATTATTATTAGTTGGCCTTTCAGATAGTTATTGGGGTTTAAAATTATTATTAGTTGGAGTTTTAAAATTATTTTTAGTTGGAGCTTTCAGATTATAATTAGTTGGTGTTTTCAAAATAATATTGTCGTTTTCAAATCATTATCCTCTGGGGTTTTCAAATTAATATCAGTTGTGGTATTTTCAATTTATTATTAGCGCTTTTAAATTATTATTAGTTGGGCTTTTCATATTATTATTGGATTTTTCAAATTATAATAGGGTTTTTCCATTATTATTAGTTGGGGGTTTTCAAATTAATATTAGTTATGGTTTTCAAATTAATATTAGTTGGGCTTTTCAAATTATTATTATTTGTGTTTAAAATTATTATTGGGGTTTTCAAATTATTATTATTGGCGTTTTCAAATTATTAATAGTTTGGGATTTCAAATGATTATTAGTTGGGGCTTTAAATTATTTTTATTTGGGATTTTCATATTATTATTGTGGTTCTCAAATTATTATGATATCGGGTTTTCACACTATCATTATGTGGGGTTTTCATATTATTAGTTGTTGTGGTTTTCAAATTATTACTGGGCATTTAAAATTATTATTGTTGTTTTGAAGTATTCTTGGGGTTTTAAAACTATTACTAGTTGCGATTTTCTAATTATTATGAGATCGGGTTTTCACACTATCATTATGTTGGGTTTTCATATTTTAGTAATTGTGGCTTTCAAATTATTATTGGGTTTTAAAACTATTAGTAGTTGGAATTTTCAAATTATTATTAGTTGGGCTTTTCAAATCAGCATTAGTTGCGTTTTTCAAATTATTATTGGGGATTTCTAATTATTATGAGATGGGGTTTTCACACTATTATTGTTTTCATATTATTAGTAGTTGTGACTTTCAAATTATTCTTGGGGTTTTAAAACTATTACTAGTTGGAATTTTCAAATCATTAATAGTTGGTGTTTTCAAATCTTCATTAGATGCGTTTTTCAAATTATAATTGGGTTTTTCAAATCATCATGAGTTCGGGATACACATTATTATTAGTTGGAGTTAACAAATTATTAGGAGATGGGGTTTTAAATTACCATTGGAATTTTAAAATTACTACTGGGGTTTTAAAATTATTCTTGGGGTTTTAAAATTATTACTAGGTAGGTTTTTAAAATTGCCAAAGGGTTTTCACATTATTATTAGTTGTGTCTAATTATTATTAGAAAGGGTTTTAAATTATTATTGGTGGTTTCAAATTATTATTAGTGGGTGTTTTCAAATTATTATTATCGGGGATTTCAAATTATTTTTATTGGGGTTTTCAAATTATCATTATTTGGTGTTTTCAAATTATTATCAGTTGGTGTTTTCAAATTATTATTGGGCTTTTCAAATCATTATTACTGGGGTTTTCAAATCATTATTATTTGGGGTTTTCAAATTATTATTGTGCTTTTCACATTATCATTAGTTATGGTTTCAAAATTATTATTAGTTGGTGTTTTCAATATATGTCAGAGCTTTCAAATTATTTTTCTTATTTGGGGTTTTTAAAAATATTATTGTGGTTTTCAAAAAATTATTATTGGGGTTTTCAAATTATTATTGATTGGGTCGTTAAATTATTATTAGTTGAGGTTTTCAAATTATTATTATTTTGGGTTTTCAAATTATTATTGTGGTTTTCTAATTATTATCATTTGATGTATTCAAATTAGTATTGCCATTCTCAAATTATTATTACTTGGGGTTCTCAAATAATTATGAGATTGGGTTTACACATTATTATTAGTTAGGATTTTCCAATTATTAGGATTTGGGGTTTTAAATTATTATTGGGGTTTTAAAATTATTATAGGGTTTTCAAAATCATTCTTGGGGTTTTAAAATTATTACTAATTGTGATTTTAAAATTATTATTAGTTAGTGTTTTTAAATTATAATAGGATATTCACATTATTGTTATTTGGGATAATCAAATTATTATTGGAAAGATTTTTTCAAATTATTATTTGGTGTTTTAAATTATTATTAGTGTGGGTTTTCAAATTATTATTATTTGGTATTTTCAAATTATTATTAGTTGGGTTTTTCAAATAATTATTAGTTGGCTTTTTCAAATTATTATTAGTTGGGGCTTTTAATTATGATTAGTTAAGGTTTTCAAATTATTATTACTTGGTATTTGGCATATTCAAATTATTATTGGCATTTTCAAATTATTTTTACTTGGGGTTCTCAAATAATTATTATTTGTGGTTTTCAATTCATTATTAGTTGGTGTCTTCAAATTATCATTAGATCAGGTCATCACATTATTATTAGTTGGACTTTTAAATTAATATTGGGGTTTTAAAATGATTATTGGTGTTTTAAAATTATTCTTGGGGTTTTAATTATTATTAGTTGGGCTTTTCAAATTTTATATAGATGTTTTCAAATTATAATAGGATTTTCACATTATTATTAGTTGGGGTTATCAAATTATTATTATATGAGGTTTTCAAATTATTATTAGTTGTTGTTTTCAAATTATTATCATTAGGGTTTTCAAATTATTATTATTTGGGGTGTTCAAATTATTATTAGTTGGGGTTTTCAAATTATTAGTTGGGATTTTCAAATAATTATTGCAGTATTCAATTTGGGGTATTATTTGGGGTTCTTAAATTATTACTAGTTGGGGTTTCAAATTATTATTGCGGTTTTCAAATTATTATTAGTTGTGGTTTTCAAAGAATTATTAGTTGGGGTTTTCAAATTATTATTGGGGCTTTCACATTATTATTATTTGGGGTTTGCAAATTATTATTATTTGGGGTTTTAAAATATTATTGGCGTTTTAAAATTATTATTAGTTCCGGTTTTCACATTATTATTGAGGTTTTCAATTTATTATTAGTTGGGATTTTCAAATCATTATAATTAATGCTACCAATATTTGATCAAATATTTTATTCCCATTATATGTTTTGTATTTCCATAAATCCATTCTACACATCCAAATCCTGTAGTCCGACCTTCATTTAATTCTCATTTACTATGTTTGTATTTCAATATATCCATTTTATAGGTAGAAGTCCGACTTTAGACCGACCTTCTTTTAATGCTGCTAACATTTGATCAGAATGTTTTATTCCCATTTACTAAGTTTTGTATTTCCATAAATCCATTTTGCAGGCACAAGTCCTGTAGTCTGAACTTCTTATAATTCTACCAATATTTCAACAAAATATTTTATTCCCATTTACTATGCATGTATTTGCATAGATCCATTCTACAGGTACAAGTCCTGTAGACCGAGATTCTTTTAATCAAACCAACATTTCATCAAAATATTATATTCCCATTTACTATTTTTTGCATTTCCATAAATCCAATCTACAGTTACAAGTCCTCTAGTCCAACCTTCATTTAATCGTACCAACATTTGATCAACACGTTTTATTCCCATTTACTTTGTTTTGTATTTCCATAAATCCATTCTATAAGTACAAGTCCTGTAGTCTGATCTTTTTTTATCATACCAATATGAATCAAAATGTTATATTCCCATTTATTATGTTTTGTATTTCAATAAATCCATACTACAGGTACAATTCCTGTGGGATGACCTTATTTTAATCCCACCAACATTTGATCAAAATGTTATATTCCCATTTACTATGATTTGCATTTCAATAAATCTGTAGAGTTAAAGTGAATATGTAATAGATGGTGAAGCAGGGGAGAAGTTAATTGAATTGTAGAAGAATGTGGATCGTTTCTACATTTGAAATTAACGGTGAAAAAGCAATTGCCGAAATGACCTGTCATGGCTGCCGGTAGTAGCAGCAGGAATAGCAGTTGGCGTCCTGGTTAGGGAAGGAGGAGGTCACGTGGTCAAAAGAGGAAGACGTAAAATCGCCCATATTGGTTTTTTTCTTCAAACAAAGGAAATATAAAGAATCAAAACACAAAGGCGTCAGATTTAAAACGAAAAAAGGTTATATTTAATAAAAAACATTGTACGGAAAAAGGGTACAATAAAAAGGAGAATTAGTGAAAGGTTTTGGTGAGATGAAGGGTTATGGTAAAAAGAAAAGAAAAGGGATTTTGCCTTTAGCCGTTTTTCGAGTTCCGAAATGGATTTTGTGAAAATGCAGCGTAGTTATGCGAACTAAATCTTTAGGTGATAATTGCGCCTAATGATGTCTGCATTCAGCAAAAGAAATCGGTGTTAAGAGAAAAAGAGTGCTTTTGACAGAATGTAGGAAAATGCCAGGCATGAAGGAAAGATAGTTTCTGGCCAGGAAGACTTTTAAGGAATTGCTCCGCTAAACCTGATTTTAACAGACTAATTATCGATGGTCGTTATACATTCTTAAACGGCCTAAATTTGAGGCATTCATTCCTAGTGTAGAGTGCGAGATGGTTTCTACAAGGTTGTGATTTAATTGTGCTGAAGTGGATATGTTTTTAAATTTACTGTATATTGACATTCATAACAAATATGCATGAAAAAGTACTGTCAGAGTCTAAACCGGTTACACCAATGTACGTTATATCGAGTGTTTACTGTATATTGAAATTCATAACAAATATTCATGAAAAAGACTCGAAACCCGTTATAAGAATGTCCGTTAAATCGAGTGTATACTGTAAATTGTCATTCATAACAAATATTCATGAAAAAGGACTGTTACATTCGAAACCCTTAATACCAATGTCCGCTAAAGTTAGTTTGTATTCTCAGTTATCACAAATATTCATGGAAAAGAACTGTTAAATTCGAAACCGGTTATACCAACGTCCGTTAAGTCGAGGGTTTACTGTATATTGACATTCATGACATATATTAATAAAAATATTCATGAAAAAGAACTGTTAAATTTGAAACCCGTTATACCAATGACCGTTAAATAAAGGGTTTACTCTATATTGACATTATTTACAAATATTTATGAACAAGGACTGTTAAATTCGAAACTGTTTATACCAATATCCGTTAAATCGAGGTTTTACAGTATAGTGACATTCATAACAAATATTCATGATGTTTTGGATAATTTGTATGTAATTCTCGTTTACACCTTGTTCACGCATTGCGTTGAAGACTGCCCTGTGTTCTACCGAGTCAAATGCTTTCTCATAATCTACAAAGGCCAAACAGAGTGGTTTGTTGTATTCTGGGGACGTTTCGATTAGTTGATTTATTGCATGTAGGTGATCTATTGTTGAGTAGCCGCTTCTGAAGCTTGCCTGCACGCGTGGTTGGTTTGCATCTAGAGTGCTTGTTAATCTGTGAGTTTTTTCGTGAATAGTTTATATATTTTAGGTAGTAGTGTAAAAGGGCGGTAGTTGCCGAGGTCGTGTTTTACTCCTTTCTTGTAGAGTAGGATTACTATTCCTAGACATAAGTTCTTAGGAACTTTTCTTTCTCTTATGCATTGTGTGAATAGCTGTGCTAGTCCTTTGTGCAAGGTCTCTCCTGCATGGTATGTCGTTATGCCATCCTCGCCTGGGGCTTTACCGAGTTTCATATTTCGTAGTGCAGATACTACTTCTTCTACTGTTATGTTTGGGATATCGCTAGTATCTATAGGTTTATTAGTTTGTGGTATGTTTAGTTTTGAGGCGTACACATCTTCATAATATTCTTCCGTTATTCTTTTTGTCAATTTATCAATTTGTCCTTATTTTTGATAATTTTGCCCTTTTTATCCTTTACTGCGAGAATCTGTCGTTTGCCAGTATGGTCTGGGGATCGGACAGTTTTAGACTCTTTCCCTTTCTGATGGCCTCTACTATCCTTTTTTCTTTCTTTTTTTTTTCTTTTATTTATTATTTTTTTAAGTTCGGCTATTTTTTCGTCCTCTTTAGTTTCTATCTCCATATTTCTTCCCTGTTGGATTAGATTTAATGTTGGTTTAGAGTATTTCCCAGCATTATTGTCTACATTTGAATTGCCTACCATCTCTGCAGCTTCCTTAATTATATTTGTCAGATTATTACTCTTGTCCTCTATGTCACTGTCGGTATTCCACAAGGCCTGGAATCTGTTCTCTATCGCTATTCTGAAGTTGCTAATGTTCTCTATCTCTATCTTATTAGGGCATCTCTTCTTCTTAAGAATAATTATGTTCCATTCGGTTTTAAAGGTATATTTAGTTCTGCATGCCACCATTCTATGATCGCTTCCTATGTCAACTTTATTTATAATGATGACGTCTTTAATGTTATTTATCTTTTCAGTTAGTATGAAGTCGATTTCATTTTTTGTCGTGCAATTTCCCTCCACAGAAAGTCCAGCTCCAGTCAAAAGATTCGGAACGAGACATCATCATCATCATCATCTCACTATCTCATACTCTCTTGGCGTGTAGAAGAAATACAACCGTGTGCATGCTATGGTCCACCGTAGTGGCACGGATAGCAGAATTGTCTTTAGATCATAGGTTTGACAGGAGTTTCTCTTCAGTTGCAAGCTAGCTGTGGGGGTCTGCAGGTGCAATTTGTGCCTCGAAGAAAAACTAAAAATAATA
>VCCN01000272.1:3615349-3626405 GCA_006491835.1 Architeuthis dux | reverse complement strand
TTTTATAAATGTAAACATAAAGCAACTTGCTGATTTATGGCAGAGATTTTGTAACAAGATAAGGCATCAGATGGAATGATAATACTGAAGACTGTCATGGCCTCTGATCAATGGGAAAACTAAATTAAAACTGACTGAACAAAGAAAAGGGGAATATTATTTATTTAGGTAGACTAGCGCAGAGACCCTAAAGGAGATACGGAGAGTGACAGAGCCACATCCACACGGGGCTGAGCTTGTAATTCCAGGTGCCTTCTTACTGTTCGTCCCAGTATCATTTCATGTTTTAAAAATAAGGGATCTCTCTTTCGCTTAACACAAAGAATAAACAAAAGATATTTTTCTATACATCGTATTTGCCTTATTGTTCCTGTGGGAGGTATAATGTGAGTTACATCTGCGGTTTCATAACACATATTTTTCATCCATGACCCTTTTTCTCAGCAGTACATGTACCCCTGGAAGTTGCCTGCTAAAGACTTGACACTGTTCGATCCAGCTAACGCAATAATACAACAATTTTTATGTAACATTTTCTCAGAAAATAAAAAAATACAGAGATGAGACACATGTTGCTTACAATGAACCATTTCATACAACACAGACCAAAAGACTTATCTCTTTGGATAATTGGACAAATCTCTTTGGATAATTTAGGACTCTGGAATTCAATTTATTTAATGGAACAAAAACCCAAAATTATTTTTGGTTCCATTTCCAAGCATAAACTTCATTAAATTCTTCTTCTTTTTTTGCGTGATTAAGAATGGATATCTTCATACAACAATGGTTCCCAAACTTTTCCAAATCACGGCACCCTGTGTGTAAGTATTTTTCACGGCACCCAAAGTCAGAAAATGATGAACATTTGCATTTACTTTCATGTGTCTCCACCTTGGGGTTTGTTATATCATCACTTTTGCTTATTATTGGTGAATAAAAACTTTTCCATTTGTAAAAAAAACAAGGACTACAACTTAAAAAAATAAATACTTAATTTAGATAATTTTGTAACATTTTTATTATTAACTTACTAGTAGTATTAAAATGTTTGAATATCCCGTGGCACCCCTCGGAGCTAACACTTTGAGAATCTCTGTCATACAACATTGAAGTCATTGATGATGATGATCGCTGCCACTCGATACGAGTATGACAACTCCTAGTAAAGCACACTGTCATATGTCCGCAGAGTGTGCTTGAGAAAGGACTGTGTGCACAGTCTGGTCCTAGTTTGATGTTCTGTTAATTGGTGGCAGAGCATAATAGGCTGAGATGGCTGCAGAACAATCTAGTTGCTGCATACAGCACCTGGTATTCCCAGACGGTCACCCATGCTGGGAAATTGAATAATTACGGAGAATAATATAGAAGAAATCAAATTTTATGTTATGTTAATCTTGATAAATGAATATCCATAATTGTTCAATTGATTTAGTTCAGTTTAATAATGAGGAAGTATTGAACAAGAAAATGCAGAACGACATAATGTTTTGATATTTTAGAAGTACACAATGCAACTGCAAAGCTAGAAAACACTAAGACGGCACATGCCAATGCCATTGTCACTAAAACTGAATGAAAATCTGTTCTTATATAGCTACAATATAAGGGAGGTAACTGTAAAAGATTCCTGGATCCATCCCAAGATGTAATCCATTCTTCCTTAGCTTATAGCCCATCCCTCCACAAAATATCATTGAGAACCTTTGTGAGATATTTGTGACAAATATGAGTGAATACACGAATGTATGCAAAAAAATGAAAAAATAACTATCAATCGAAAAAAAAAAATAATCCAGGTGCTGCTACAAAATTTAACCAATTCTTCCTTACCCTTCTAGAAAATATCATTGAAATTCATTGAGAACTTTAGGAGATACTGTGTAGACAGACACGGATGAATACATATACCTCTTCCAACTTTGTTGGCAGATGTAAAAAACTTAAATTTGCCGTTTGACGGTAAAGGTAAACAAGTAAATAAATGAAAGCCAAATGAATAGTGTTTCGTCTTACCTGAACTCCTTGTCGGCCTCCAGCAACAATAGAAGGGCGACACTGTAATCTTTTTTCAGCATGTAGGCTCGACCCTTTTCATTTAAAGCCATAGCAAAGGCAAGAGCCTGAAAAATCAGATAAAGACATTAAAAAATGACAAACACAACTCAGAAAAAGAAGTCTTGGCAAAGTAGGACTGATTTGACCGATCACTGCTAAAGAGGCTGACATTTTGTTTTTACTTTTGTATTAAGCTGGCACAGCAATGACTGTTGGAGTTTTAGTAAAAAAAACAATTATTTTATTTTATTTTTTATTAAATCAAGTATTATGAACCATTTTTATTAATTTTTAACTACTATTTACCTTCATCTTAATTTTTAGTTGATTTTTAATTACAATTCAACTTTGTTTTAGTAAAGAAAGCTATTATTATTCATTAAACCATTTTACACATTATTGTGATTTTTTAAAAATAATAAAAATTAAGATGAGGGTAAATAGCAGTCAAAAATTAATAAAAATGGTTTACAATACTTGATTTAATAAAAAATAAAATAAAATAATCGTTTTTTACTGAAACTCAAATAGTCATTGCTGTGCCAGCTTAGTACGAAAGTAAAAAAAATGTTAGCTTCTCGGTCAAATCAGTCCTTATGATGCAATGCATTTTTTATGCTTAAGTCGTCCTACTTTGATGAAGTCTTTAATAGGGAAAGAAAAACTATTAAAAGCAAACAGTATTTCTTTTTCCCCCGGTAGCAGTCATTCCTCAACTCTGCAATAACCATTAACAGAAGTTATCAAATGACAATTAGAAATGAAATGATAAAACAAAAAATATAAACTAATCAGTCAATTCCAACTTTTGTTCGGACAATCAAATCTCTTCTTCCCATCCTTGATGTTGTCAGCACAACATTTCAGCTGATCCATTCCCAGAAGGTTACCAACTACGAAAGACACCTGAAGAAGGCCGGAGGGTACAACGGCCAAAATGTTGTGACTATAACAACCAAGATGAGGATACTAGTCAGTAAATCAATAAATACTAAAATAAAGACATTATCTATTGTTTCAGCCAATATATTCTTCAGCCTTCATCAGGGGTATGTTGCATCTTGTAGTCTTTAGAAGTCATTTAGTACTTCTTGCTTTTCTTCTTTTTTTTTATCTCCTCACCTGAAACATCAGCGACTAACTGTTGGGTATCACTACTTACTACCATAAGGATATCACCTCCTACTTCTCAGTTTTAAAGCTCAGGACAACAATGACAATAAACGAGACTACGCCGGTTATTACAGCAGCATGCGTAGACCATGAAGGGAAGTCAAATTCTAATCGCCTAGCGAAGTGGACAGTATTCCCTTGAGGTAACCAACTAAAACTTGACTTTGTGTCAAACTTGTGGAAACACGATTTTGTGGTGAACTTGTGAACAGTATACAACACTAACTGAGCGTTAAGGCCTTGTGTCAGTAATGTCAATGTGAGAAGAGGCAAACATGGAAGAGTTTTGTCCAATTCTCTTCAAGGAATTTCATCGTTAAAAACAACAAAGATGAAAACAATAATTCAAAAACATATGGAATATTTTTTTAAAAAACTGTTTAAAATCATTGAATCTTACCTTTTTTTCTTCTTTGGGCAACTTGAGAGGCCTTCCATTTTGGTCAGCAATTTCCAAATAAGGAATATCATCGGAATGGTCTGAAGAATAAATAATGTCTACAGTAATCAAGAGTTTATTCACAACAAGAAATGATTTTCATTTACAGCACGACTGCACTTCACTTTTATCTCACAACCCAAATGGAAACTATTTAACTATTTCAATTTCAACAGAGAATTTGAGTAGAATTTGTCTACTGAACATTGAAAATGGCTGACAAGCCGAAGTATATCTGTTCAATAAATAAATATACTAAGGAGAACAGTTGAATGTTGTAAACTTAAAGATTTTATTTTAGTTTTATTTCAATAGAAATATGTAGAATTTTAAAAGTCATTAAAATAAAAAAAAATTACACAAGTATATTCTAAAGAGTAGAGAAATTCCAACTTTTGTTCAGACAATCAAATCACTCTTCCAAACCTTGATGTTGTCAACACAACGTTTTGGCCAATCCATTCTTCAGCCCTTGTCAGGTGTATACTTAGAGAAAGGAGGTAAACCTTTCTTTTATCCCCCAAGGCGAAGAAAAATTTTGGTCATTAATATACCAATCGGTACAATCCATTTTTTTGCAGTGTTAAGTACACAGATGTAATCAAACTGCCAACCAAACACTCAGGTGATTCCAAACTCCACATGGAGGAGTCAGTCCCCCAACACCTGCATTGCTAAGCAAAGAAAACCTCTTGGTGTTGATATCCGTACTAGCCTGACTTAGGCATTTGGCCAACAAGCTAACATATATAACTTCCTTCAAATCCCTCACTTCCCAACGATGTTCCCGGTCAATTATATTTAACTCATCCTAGAGGGGGTAATGAGTACCCTTCTCACTCCAGATATGGTCCGTCATACCAGATTTTTCCACCTCTCCTTTGGTCATGTTCCTTGAGTCTGGGATGTTATACATGCAATCTGTTGTCAGTCCCATCTCCTGTAGGGAACCAACTCTAGTAAGGAGTTTGTGAAGAGTAGTTTTACTATTGAACACCAACCTGACGTTGTAACATTGACAATTGACCCTTGGATCTGTTCTCCCACACCTCTTACATAAGGAATATCTGCTGTATATTATTAGAGACAATAAAGATATACACATTTACAGAATTATTTCTTGAACAATTTTCGAAGAGTTCAAATATTTATTAGCAGGATCTTTACCGTCGGTTTTGGATGATAAAATTTCTGCTTCTTCTCGTGACTTTGCCAAGTCTGTTAAATTCTCATCCATTTTATAAGCTTGACTTATCGTCATGGGGCAGATAATCACCATCACTTGGCTGTTGCACTGGAAAACAAACAAAATTTCCAATGAAAGATTTTTATTTAAAATCAACAATAATTTCTTCTTCAAGGAAAGATTGCTTTTAATACACTAAGCTAACATTAACACTAGGCTAGTTACATTCACAAAGGGTTAAATTCATTAGCAATAGACAGCAAGGGTTAAATTCATTAGCAATAGACAGCAAGGGTTAAATTCATTAGCAATAGACAGAAAGGGTTAAATTCATTAGGAATAGACAGCAAGGGTTAAATTCATTAGGAATAGATAGCTAGGGTTAAATTCATTAGCAATAGACAGGCATCTTAATACAATTGCAAATAGAATGTTAAATGTGTGAAAATGTTTTCAGCACTGAACTTTACTATTTATCTAAAAATATCTAAACCACATTAAAAATTATCTAAATTTATATCCAATATCTAAAAACAATTTCTTACATCTAAACACGATATCAAATATCTAAATTATCATCACTGGGTTTATACATTAACGCCAACAGTGAGCAATACCCAAGAAACTCATTGTGATTACCTACCTTGACATTCTGAGAGATAAGGCTATTTTCATCTAGAACCAGTTGTCCAGAAACAATGAGTTTGATTCTATCACAGGAGACACCACACAACTCGGCCACCTGATTCTTTAACTGTGACCCTCTTTGCTGTAAACTTACTTCCACACTTTCAGGACGAGAAACCTGGAAATCAAAAGGAAACATTCAAAAAGGTTTATTATTTTGTCATTAACAAAATAGAATAAACAGACCATAGATGAGCTATTTAAACACGAGTCAGGTTAAATGTTAATATGCGATATGTTTTAAAAAAACCCACTGCAATATGAGATATGTGAAAAAAAACTCTGCAATATGAGATATTTAAAAAAATGTCTCAGCTTCTTCTTAAAAAACAAACACAGTCTTACGTCACAGTTTGATTTTGAGAATTGACTTTAAAAAAGAACAAACAAATATTCTTTTATTATGTCATTAGAAAGTTACGTTCGATATATTGATATGTCAAATTGTCAGTCAGTCAGTGATGACTATCACTGCTAGAGAAGCTTAGCGCATCTAAAAATTTGAAAATCTTTTATCAGTCTATAACACAAACAACTTATATTGTCAAACTCCAGAACAAAGTTTCCGTTACATCCCTTACAGTTTTCAAAACAGACTGCTGCAAAGTCCTATCACCATCAGCTGCCTCATCACGTTCTCTCTAATTTCGCTCATGGTCTGAAATCTCCTTTCTTTAAGTGGCGAAAAGTCAGAAGTCGCAGGCAGATAAATCTGGATTGTAGCAAACCCGACACACCAAAAAAAAAAACCTGCGCGCAATGTGAAGAATGGGCAGGCTCGATCATTGTGAAAGCGATGGTCTCACAGTACACAAGATCACTGAATGGCATCTCAATGCGGACTGAGTAACTCAATGGGAGAGTGTTTATGCATGCACAGTAAGGCTGATTGTTACATCAACGCTGCACAACCAATACTCGAGATATATAAAATGGCTCGGTCAGACCTTGTATAAAGATACAAAATTCTCTTTCCAAATTCCAATTTAAAAATCCTAAAATGCTACAATGAACGGGTCTGGTTAGTCACTCAATAGAAACTGTCACGTGACCAATATGTTTTGGCAGCATGCCATGTTGGGGGTGATCAATTAAAAATTGGAAATGGGAGTGGACAATGAATAAGTTACTTCTCTAGCCTTTTGTTGGGGAGTGATCACAAAAAAGTCCAAATTTCCCCAAAACAAGCATGAATGCTGTCGGACACAAACTAAGTGACCAATTTAGCATAAACTTACATTGCAAATTGATCCCCCACTATAAACCTATTGGGGGGGGGGGATTTTAAAAAAAACAAAAAAAACGTTTTTTTCTAGATGTAAAAGGAGTAAATGTTTAAATTTCCAACCCTCTAGATCCATTAATGCGGCCTTACATGCAATACATACATACATACATAGCCAGCCAGCTGGACCAGCTTAAAAACTGAAGAAACCTAAACTGTGAAAACTGGTTGTCAGTTTTGTTGGTTGACAGTTCCTAATAAAATTCAGAATCACAAGTCTGTTATTGTACATTACATCTTCTAAATTTCCAACAAACAAAAATATGTTAAATGTAACAAAACAACTAGAAACTGTCTATTCACTGTGTGCGTGTTATGTTCATGGACCAATTTCCTTTTGCAATGTAACATTTTAAAGTTTTTAAATCACAATTGAAATTTAGAAGCAAGTAATATTTTCTATTTCTTTGTGTAGACAACCATTTAGCAAACAAATCTCTTTCAGAAATCTATCCATTCCCAAGGGCCATAAAATGTTTCCAAAATATAACTATCAGGTTGTAATGAAAGTTCTGTCTGCTTTTTTGTTTTGTTAGTATCAATAGTTGCAACAAATCCTGCTGTTATAGTTAGGGAACTTAGCAAACAATTCCATGGTAGCCATACGAATGTTCATCGCAATTTGGAGAAGGTTGGAAAATAGGCCCCACATCACCTGTCCATAGGAAATTGCCAGCAACATGCTGATTGTTGAAAGTCCCTGCATTCTCAGAAGCCCCAGGTGCCTTTTTTGGGACAGAGTTGTTACTGGAGATGAGAAATGGATCTTTTTACACAATGTTAAGCACTGTCGTCAGTGACTTAGTTGAGATGGTAGACCTTTGCCCCAGCTGAGAGGCAACCTTCATTTGAAGAAGATCTTGTTGGTCCAAATAAATTGAAACATCAGACAGAACTTTCATTACAACCTGATAAAAGAGTTTGCCGAAGATCTTACCAGAGATTCACAGTTGCCACAAACTCTGAGCTTTAAAGTGGCGATTCCTTTCTCGTTGAATTTGCCTCGAGCAGCCAATTTTCTCATGGCATTCATGCGTAGAATTTCCATCATTTCGAGCGTCTTTTCAGGGGACGTCTTCACAACTGCGGCATACTTTGAAAGCATCTCCTGAAAATACAAAGAAAAAAACTCTTGACCAATCCACATGAAACAGAAAAAAAGTGTTATTAAACATGGATTTACTTGGACTAATTTCTTGCCAGTGTTGCCAATTTAGCACGTTTCGTGCTAGATTTAGCGGGTTTCTTGTTTTGGCATTGCAGAAAGCACTAAATTAGCGTGTTTTCATCTAAAACATTTTGGCAGTTCTTGGCCATTTTCTGGCTATTCTCAACCATTTTTAGCGGTTTTTGGCAATTTAAAAAAATTTAGCGCTTTTTGGCAGTCAAACTAGCGCAAAAATATTGGCCAGTAGTTAGATCAAATTCATTCATTTCTTGTTGCTCGCAGCCAGGCCAGTAGTCAGATCAAATTCATTCATTTCTTGTTGCTCACAGCCAGGCCAGTCAGAGGTTTCGGAGGACTGATAGCCTTTTCCTTGCACTATTGTGCGTAGTGTAGAGATCGGTCTTCTCCTAGGAGGATTAATGGGATTGCCACAGGAGGGTCTCTACATGATCCCCAGCTGCTTACAGTATACCCAGTTTGTTACCCATCTAGGTACTGACCAGGCTCGACGTTGCTTAACTTTGTATGAGAACCAGTATATCCAACGCGATTTAGCCGTAATGTCATATCAAATAATTAACAATATCAGTCAGTGTAGATTACCTTGTGGTCTGTGATGCGCAAAGACAAAGTTAAGAGAAGGATGAAAGCAAGCTCATGCTAATAAGATCATCTTTTTGTCATTTATAAACTGACCTACCGGAGTTATCTCCCCTCGTTCTCCATTCTCCAAAGTGTAAGGTGGTTTCCAGAGCTGAACTTTGTCTGAATTAAGAGCATGTTTTAGCAATGTCAGTTGCGAATTCATTCGAAGAGACACGTTTTCTTTAGAACTTGACGGATCCTTCTGGATTTCCATTTCGGAACTTTCATTTTGATGGCTGGTCGAGGGTCTTTCATCCATTTTATAACTGAAACGAAAAACACAATAACTAGGGTTAGGGGTTAGAGTTAGTGAGGGCAGAGGCTAGTTTGTGTTGGGAGCTTTTAACCTTTTTTCATTTACTTATATTTTACAAAACAAAAACAAGTCTGGTTAGTCACTAAAAAGTTGGAAAAGGGGTGATCAATTAATAAGTTAATTCTCTTGCCTTTTGTTGGATCACTAAAAAGTCTGAATTTTCAAAAAAACAAGCATGAATGGGCACAAGCTAAGGGACCAATTTAGCATAAACATACATCGTAAATTGAACCTCCCCCTCCAAAAAACTTATTTTGGAGGGGAATTTTCAAAACAAACTTTTTTCTAGACATAGTAAAGAGTAAATGTTTGAAATTTTCAGCCCTCTAGCTCCATTGGCACGGCCTGTACACGTGACACATACATACATAGATAGCCAGCCAGCGAGAATCATGTAAAAACTGATGAAACCTATGTTGACAGTTTTGGTTGACGGTTTCTAATACGGGGAGCTGTAATAGCTATAATTATTTAGGGTGGAAAGAACTAACAAAAAAGACGCACTATAGTCACTGCTACCCACAACATTGGTTTATTGCTGGGTTTAGGTTATTCATGTGTTCTGACATTTATATCTATCTATGTATCCGGACAATCAAGGAAGGGCTCTGAATATCTTACAATGGATGTGCTCACGTATTTGATCCTTTTATCATGTTTCTGTTTAGTGTCCTGATGACTTCATGGTTATGTAGTTTTCTGTTAATCACTGCTACCCACAACAGACCGGTTTAAAAACTGTTGCTGGGTTTAGGTTATTCATGTGTTCTGACATTTATATGTATCTATCTATATATCCAGACTTCACCCAGCCCTAACCGTCCATAGTAGAAACTTGAAATTTTGGACACACACTCCCCATAATGAGTAGGGAAAATGCTTTTTTTGTTTTTTGAAAATCCCTCCCCCACCCGATAGGATTTTAGAGAGGGATTCAATATGCAATGTAAGTTTATGCTAAATTGGTCTAGTTTGTGGCTGCTTGTTTTTTGAAAACTTCACAATTAAAAGAAAAGTAAAAATGTGATTTTTTAGCCTCATTTTGTAACAAAGACAAAACAAAAAATGAATAAAGGAAAATCTGGCCAACATTTTGTCCACGGTTTGACCATGGTTTGAAGTACATAATCAGGACAGACTTACAGAAGAACAGACTCAGGAAATTAGACCGCAATTCAAAATATTGTCAAACTCCAGTCCAAGTTAGAGTTGACCTCGTTTTGTTCCATAACAAGAACAATCCTCACCTAATTTAGGGGAGTAACTTCTTCACTGTTTATCACGTCACATTAAACCAAACCTATATATAAAATTAATATTTCCCTACCATGATTTGAAATTACGACTGTTACTTACTACTTACTATATGTAGTAATATTAGATCCAGAACCAATTACGTCCCTTTGCTGTGACGTCACTGGCTGCTGCCACTTATTCAGTATTAAAACATATCTTGTTCAATCAACACGTGTCTGTCATGTTCTTTACATACATATTCTTAATCCATACCCATCTTCAATTACATAACATAATCAGCATATAATATGGTGTCAGAATTGATTTAAAACCCATAATCCACAGGAACACCAGAATTAATAGAAAAAAGGGATTACTGGAGAAAATGAGTTCAAACTCTTCTTGCTATCAACAGAAAGTGACACAAAAGCAGGTAAAGTCACAAGTTCGATTTTATTAACATGCCTTGGTTCGAAAGGCTGAGACATATATTCTATGTTCACTCTCAATACTCCTGAAGAAAAAACAAATCTTCAAGTCGTGCTCAAAAAATTCTATACATACTGTGCACCGAGAAAAAATCTTACATTTCTCAGGCACAAATTTTTCATCTGTAAGCAAGCAAATAATAAAAAATTTGATGACTCTGCAATTGAGCTATGCCATAGGGCTCAGCAATGTGAGCTCGGAGAAATCTCTGACTGTCTCATCAAAGACATTAATATGCGGTACGAAAGCCTTAAGATTGAGAGGACGTTTACTCAGAGAACCAGACTTGAACTTAGACAGAGCTATACAAGCTGGACACAGTGCTAAATAGACAAGACGCCAATCAAGAATATTAGCTGCTTCTACTGAAA
>VCCN01000272.1:3585716-3607682 GCA_006491835.1 Architeuthis dux | reverse complement strand
ATAAGCCACGTTATTATTGATAAACATAAAACAATTTTCCTTTTAATCGATACAACGTTAATTTTGTGTCATTTATCTTAAGTAAAAAGAAAATGTTATTGTTCGACACAAATTATTGTGGAAATCTATCTGTTCTGCTTTTAAATGAATAAATAATCCTGCACAATAGATCGACAGCCTTAGTTAAGTTGTGGTTTTTAAAAAATCAATTATAATAATTAAGATAAAGGTAGTCGAAAATTAATGGTTTACAAATACTTCTAATAAAATAATCCTTCAGAAATCAGTTTGTCTTTTGGAGATCTTCGACAAGAATGCAATTTCCACGTCATTATCTGATCTGATATTTACGTAGAAAACCTACTCGAAATTTAAAAAAAACCTTGATTCTCCAGATATATATCTAAAATCTAGGAAATATATTACATATTAATAATAAATTGTGACCTTTAATCTTCATTTATTTTATTAAAAATTACTTATAAATATAAAAAAATAATTTCTTATTTCATTAAAAAATCACAGCAATTTCTGACATCTAAACGCAATCAAAACTGGCAACACCAAATTTAATTCAAACTTGAAAACTAAATTATAACTTTTTTTGAATAGAAGTTAGAGAAACTGTAGAAACTACGTACACAGTCCAAGAAGTTTTAAAAATAGTTTTTGTTTTAGTTTTTAAAAAGTCTGCTTTACTAGTGCCTCCAATTACTTAATAGGTAATTATTGAAGTAGTGTAAACTCGCCATTTTTGTAGACTAGACGTAAACTATTTTTGACATATTTTGGCGCTAGATGTCTGTTTAGTACATCTAGAGTTCTGTTGTTCCAGATATATATCTCTGGATTTCAGTGTCGAAACTACCAAATGACAAGTTTTGCTGTTTTAATTTGACTTGTATAACCTTAACACTAAACCTAACTTATATCCTGTGGTTGAATTTAATAAACTAGTTTTAAGTGGTCACGTTTTCTGCTTTCATTTGTTTCCTAATTGACTTATATCCTTTAAAAAATACAGTTTTAAATGGTCAAAATAGTTTACGCTGTTCAATGTATTAGGTATACATAGTGACCTAATTTACGCCGCTTCAATGTATGATTGCCTTTTACTTTGTTCCAATGTTGGCGATCGCGTTTTTTTGGCCACTGGACTTGCCTTGTGCTTCTTGCAGGGAGAAAAAATAAGGCATGAACACTAATTGTTAAACTTTATTCATTCGGATTGATTAATATTTACTATTCTGGATTTCTTTTTCTGTTTTAAAAAGCTGTTTGAATTTTTCTAAAGAGTCTTAGTCCTCACGTGGTCGGGGGAAAAAGGCGATCTTTTAAAAAAGATCTTCTGTCTAAATCTAAGTAGTAGGGGGGGAAATAATAAGTGTGTTCATGCTAAAAGTATACTTTAAATTAAATTTATTGGATTCAGTTATTAAATTCTTCAATTTTTTTGGATACCCTAAAAAAGTTGAGCTTTTTTAAAAATGCGCGATTATAATATGAGGTCAGGTAAACAAGTGTGTATTCTCGATTATTTTTAAACTTTAAAAGTGTGTAATTCTTTACTTTTTGGATAACTCGAAAAAGTTAGTCTTTAAAAATGTGTGAAGAGTGTTGGGCCAGGTGAACGTACGCGTGGTCGTATTATTCTTAAGTTTTTCAAGTTTCAAAGGTGCCTGATTATTAGAATATGAGGCCAGGTAAAAAAAGTAATTCAAGGGAGGTAATTAAGTCTGAAATTTGTTTGGAACATTTCGGTCGCTGAAATAGAGGATACCCGGATTATGTATTAACTAGTTTATCCCCTGTCGGCAATAATTAAGTAATTTTTCAATTGCATTGTACTTGTAAAATATCAAAAACATTGTTTCGATGGATTTTCTTGTTTATGTTCAATGTTTACTGAATATTAAACTAAACTAAGGGTCAAATTAAGTAAAGATACAATTTATCAAGTTTAACGTAACATAAAATTCTATTTCTACCAAGTTACGTCACTGATGACGTAAGCGTGACGGACGACAAATGCACATTTCTAATTATGTGTGGATGCCAGACCTTTTACATCTTAAGGTAGAATTATATTTTCAACATTTAATAATAAAATAAGTTATCTCCCTTGAACACTATTAATGGCCAATACCCATTGCATCATTTTCACAACAAAAAATAGCAGTTTATTAAAGATAACAAAAACTACAGATTTGTTTTCTTATTTCTTCATGGATATAGAATATTGGATTCTTACATCTGCCAACGATGTTTGAGAGGTATATGTACACACACGATATCTCCAAAAGTTCTCAATGAAATTTCATGGAAGGGTGGGTAATGGGCTATGGAAGAAGTGATTAATTTTGGGGGTGGATCCATGCAGAATCACTACCCCTGACAATGACGTTGGCAGCGGTATGCACTCTCTGAGTGCCTTCTAGTTAATAAAGTTATACCATGCACCAGATGAAAAACGTCTAGAACACTAAGGTATGTAAAATTTGATAATTTTAAGTAGTTTATACACTAGTGAATAAACAGATTTTTACCAAGTACAATATCAGTAGCAGGCAGCCATCAGTTACCCTCCCTTCCTACCATCTTATAAACTACCTTTCTTTTCTCCCTCCTCCTTTCCCACCTTGCCTGTCACACTTATAGTATCAGTAGCAACCTGTTGTATATGATAACCATCAGCGAAGTGACTGGTCATTGACTAGTAATACATAGGTAATAGCCTGTCCTGTATTTTTTAAAATTATAATCTTTTACACAAGCTGTTCACACTCTAGTCAATGTTGATAATTGATGTATTGATAATAATAATAATAATAGTGTGGCTGAGGTATTGAATGATCAGGACAGACCTAGAAATGACTAAGAAAGTTATAAATGTGCTAGTAATGTGAAAAGACCTGTAGATTCTTTTTTGACACCTGCCCATTGAATAAATGATATATGATTAAAAAATAAAATTATTTCCATTCCTTTAACCCAACCAGGGGGGAATTTGGGTAGTCCAAGGGGGAATAAAGCTATTAGGCAAAGGTCCAGTCTAGAGATAGTGTTTTCTGCACTTCTATCTATCAAGTCAAAGGCTCGAAATAATCTCTAAGTTGAGAATGATTTAAGATGTGCCCTCTCATTAATAGACCCACAAATTGAAGAACTAGTAGCAAAAAAAAAGCAAGAACAGAGATCACATTGAGGTGTATATCAGTTACAATAGCAGAATTCTTTTTCTTTTTTTTTTTTTGTAATAAATTTGAATTTCAAATGATGTGTTCTAATTATTTTCGCTTACTTTCTTTGAGTTATAAATACATAGCAGCAGCTGTACAATTATAAAATTAAACTAATTCTTAGTATGAAGCTGCCTAATTATATGCAAAATAAAGTTATAATTTGAAATTATTCTTTGTTGCAACTTAATAAATGAGGGGGGGGGGGTACTAGTAATTTTATTGACAAAAGTCAGGAATGATTCAAAAAGGTTGGGTATTCTAACCTATTTCCCCATGGGTTAAAGCCTGGGGAAATAGGTTAGAATATAACCACTTGTCCAATCTGCAAGTGCATTGGTGACATAAAGTTTTAATGCATCTATTTTGAACAGTTCTTGGTCATGGTGTTACACCAGTTCAGAACCAGGGTTGCCAGATGTCTTTTGTCACACAAGACCAAATTTGTATGGTCTTGGTACCAAATTAAGTAGCTTCAGTACCAAAATAATCAAATAACTTAAAATCCATCATCAGACTAAGCTTGCAGGAAAAATGGATTAAAGTATATATTTTTTTTTATCTATTGTTCATGTATATTTATGTTGTATCATATAATTTTTGTGTAAGGGATTGTTATCTTTTGTAAATTTTCCTTTAGTACCAAATTTATATTTTTGGAACTAAATTACTCCAGTACCAATTGCTATTGAAAAATGCTAACCCTGCTTAGAACCGTAATATATAATTTGTTTTAATTACCATATTTTCAGCCATTTAACAGGTACTCTGTGTGTGTGTGTGCGTCACAAATCTGCATAAGTATATTAACAGACCTCTGTTTCCAACCAAAGAAGGCTCAATACGTTAGTAGAGCGAATATTGTAGAAAAATATTTGGTTCATTACAACCTGTACAGTTGGTTTCACGAGAATTCGATCTGAAGATCGAATGAACCAATAAATATTTTTCTACTAGATATAGATATCTCCTACACTAACCTGCCCACATAATCACACATACTAACTAGGCCCTGAATATGTTTATTTAACAGAATTTCAGGATGCTAGAATTTTGGTCTCTCTCGGTTCCCAAATATGCGTTGATAATGAAACCCGTTTGAAACTGCAGTCCGCATCATACAAAAGAATAAAAAACAATGATCTTTTTCATACATACACTCCTGGTTTGTCTTAAATTTATTTGTACATATATATATGAACAGACAGCCATTTTACTCCTAATCGCTTGGTTTTGAGAATTAAAAACAGGAACATTATGCAAGAAGGACCAACCCTTTTGCAATTAACATAACCCAGCATGCATTTAGTTACGTTTTGTGGTTCTGGATGTTAAATTTCTTGAAAACATACACCTGCTCAGAATCCATAATGGCCCCTGCAATTCATATTTATGAGCAATACTTTTTTAACTGTTGAAGTTATTACTGAAATTTTATCATTTATACATCAAACTATGTCACTACCTGAGGCCCTCCAATGGTGGTATGAAAAAAAAAAAAAGAATCTGAAGAGGCTTTACAGATAAAAAAAAAAATGGCTGACAAAAAGCAGTGCCAAATAGCCCTGCCTTTAGGGCTATTTGGCACACTACCTAAAAACTCCAATTAAATTGTACTTGTGTTCATACCATTATATGATGGGTATGGTTAGACAATGTGGAAAAGGAAAAAGAGTGAGAAAGCTTGTTACATCTCAAACATGTTTATTATCACGAGGATACATCTTAATGCATTTCGTCGGGGCTAGCGACGTCTTCAGAAGAAAGTTGAACATGGCAGAAGTCCTGCAGATATCCGTGTGGTCTGCATCTAGCGATCCTGGATGTGTGTGCTGTGTTTGCCACCCATCTCATATGAGATGGGTGGCACACACATCCAGGATCGCTAGATGCAGACCACACGGATATCTGCAGGACTTCTGTCGGATTCCCTCACATCCACAATATAACATACCATTATATATAAATAACAATATTATCATGTTGGATTGATATGAGATTTGGTTCAGACCTTCAGATGAACGATCTTCATCTTCCTCCTACTACCACGGATGATAGATGCATCGTTGAACTTATGGTTCTTGTTTATTAGTATTACATTTTCTTCAAACCATCATTGTTTCAGATTCAAATCTTTATTATTTATGAACTTGGTATTTAGACTATAGAAGCTAAATAATCTGAAATAAAACCCCAAAAAATGAAATAGAAACCGTGTAGAAGCAAATTATTAAAATAATCAAAAAGTGCCAAATAGCCATAATATTAACAATAATAAAAACTAGTGAACATTGAGTACACCCAAGAGGTATGATCACAACATATTAAAATTATAAATGTTTAGAGCTGGTAGTTTTTTCTACGCTGACCTTAGCCGGGGAGGGGGGAAATAAAAATATTTTTGTTTTGTTCTCATTTAGTAAATGCAATAACTAGCACTCAAAATACAACCACGGTGGTTGTGTAGATAGGGTAATGTTTTGTTTTTGATTTTCTTAAAACAAAAATTTAATTATAAAAGTGTGCCAAATAGCCCTGCAGTATGGTATACATACTTAATTCTGGTGTAGTCTTGGTGTTTATTCTGGCAAACAAGGAATTGTGGGTACCAGCCATCTCAACCTGTAGGCCATGATCTTTTCTCTCTAAAACCTTTTCTTTTCTTTCTTCTTCTCCCAAGATTTATTTGAAAAGTTTACAATTCAAGGGAGATAACTTTGTACGGGCTTCAACAAAAATAAATTGATGCCATATTTGTGTATTTATTTTATACCTACAGTAGGTTGGGCAGATACAAGATACTGTTGAGGAATAATTTAAATTTAACATTATTGCATCTTTAAAAACACCTAATGTATAGCAGTGTGGGCATTAATGGGTTAATATTTGCAAATATTGATTACATAATAATTTTGGTAATCATCTTTGAGGAGGTGCGATTGGCGCAGTCGGTAATGGCACGGACAATGGAATCAGCGACCTGAGTTCAAACTCCGGTCGGGGCTATTTATGTTCACTTCGCACTAATGCTCTTGGGAAAGGCATAACTCCATCTCTTTTCCCCAGAAGCTATGGGTAAAAATAGCAGGGCAGATTGGTCGGGAAGGCAACCAGTCTAGGAGAAGGACAACTCTGATTCCAAACAAGTGAGTGGTGCCCCCTTGAGGTGGTTTGACACCCAATTTAAAGTCCTTCCTGCAGCCAAGCCAGATGTATCACTCCCTGCTTTCCTCTGTACATCAGTGAGGCCGAGAAGGGGATTCTGATGACTGGGCACCCCATGATCTCCATACACTTCACCCAGGCATGCACCCTGGAGGTGACCCTCCAGTGTCTGTAGTGACAAGAACAGAAGCCATTCAACCATACATATAATCTTAGATGTTGTTCTGTAAATCCCAATTCAGGATTTTATTATAGTCCACGAGTTGAGAATTCTGTGCAGAGTCAGCAATCCTCTGGGCCACTGCTCTCTCAAATAAGGGAACTGTTTTCTTCGGACGGATTAGCGTGTTGTCGCCAGTACCTATCACCTGTTTCATGTAGCCGTTCATTATCCACGGACATATCACTTTCCAAATCACTATTGCTGATAGCTGCAGCTAAGGTAGCCTGTCGCGTCGGCTGGTGTCTCCCTTCAGGGATGTTCCATTCATTGGTCTGTGAAGATCGCTGGTATGAGTCTTCGAGATTGCCCTTGTGAGCTGATCCTTTATTTGTAGGAAACTGGCCCTGTCTTTTCTATGACAATATAATATGGTTTCCACCGTTTGTCCAATTTATTATTTTTCCTGTGTTTCTTATAGTATACTGTATCTCCTATGTTAAAGTTTACTTCAGTAGTCTTACTATCGACATACTCCTGTTGCTTTTTTCTAGCCTTAGCCGCGTTTTCTCTCATTTTAACGAAAGTGCTATGTTGTTCCTGGAAGGCAATCTCGTAATGCTCAGCTCCGTAGTATAGTCATCTCAGTTTTAATATGTTGTCTATAGATAATATTACTTCTCTATTATAAACTAATTTGAATGGTGTAAATTTAGTTGTATCATTTTCGTTGAACCTTATTGCCGCTAGAGTCTAATTTAAATGTATATCCCAAGATCTTTCACATGTATTTCATTTTGGTGATCTGATTTTTTAATTTTTTTCCACAGGATAAAACTTTTGGCTTGAAGAATAAAAGAGGAGCGAAGCAGCAGAAATTCATTAAAACCGTCACTCAGCAAGTGAAATGTGGAAACCAAAGTGCCAAGAAGGTAAGAATTAACAGCAATTCTTTCATCAATTCTCCAAGAATCGGATTCTTCTACAACTGTCTTCCCAGTAAGTCTTTTAATGCATGCAAATCATTGATAGTAATGACTTGAATGTTGGCCTTGTGACAGATTTATTCAAAATAAATCAAATGGATCTAAGTCTTAACCTTTAGCACTCTGCATTCTTTGTCAAGGGTGCCAAGATTTTGTGCACTTAGTAACTTTGAAAGCCTTGTCTGTTTATGTATGACTGAAATTGGCAATGCAACAACCTCAAAATTGAATCCCTATCGTTAGGTGATCAGGGTCGCCTTTTAGTGGCAGGACAAACTTTTTGCTCGTGAATGAACTAGCCACACCTTCAGTAAAAAGTGCTAAAGGTTAAATTCTATAAATATGCTGGCAGAAATAGTCAATCCAATATTGAAGTGACAAAAAGATAGTTCTGTTTGCTATGTATCACTTTTTCAGTTATAAAGTTGATTGTCAAAAACTATTGGTACTAACTCTATCTGTTGGTCTAAGAACGGTTTAGTTAGTCAGGAAACTGGATTAAAAAAGAGGTTGAACCTCTTTAATCTGGCAAGCTTGGGACCTGACTGTTGCCAGACTACAGAAATTGACCTTTTAAGATGCCTTTTTTTTTCTTTTTTTCAACAAAAAAAAACTTGAAAATGTGTTTCTTTAAATCCTACACAGTAGATGATCCGACCCCATAGTACTCATACAAACTCTTTACAGAAGTTCCTTCATCCAATTCTTTTCTGTAACCCCTGCTTTTTAGCAGTAGCACCATCTTCTGCACCTCTTGGTTGACATCCTGAAGAGCTAAAATACAGCTGAATTTATGAAATTAACAGGACTGTGTCACCAAAACACTCGGCTGCAGTGTAAACAAAGTTCAGCATCTTAGCACTGCTGACAGTTCCGCCATGGTAGCAGATTCACAAACTAATGGCAGCAGATTCAAAACGTGCTGGACCACAGAATGCTGGATTGAAGAGGTTCAACCTGTAAACCACAGAATTTTATTTACTTTCATAAAAAGGTTTCTTTTTAGATATAGCGGTTACTTTATAAAATCCATCAGTTGATAGGTATGGGCTTTTCCTCAAAGTTGTACAAAATGTGTCCCCCTTTGGGCTAAGAAAGACCGAATTGTCCTTCTGAGTCCCTTACACTGTTAACCCAATGTGTGTGTGTGTGTGTGTGTGTTTTACCTCTGCCAAGGAAATTTGATGAGGTAAATGGATTCATTCGTGCCTGCCTGGGTATCCGCTGAGTTCACCACCTACTTAGTGTTTTATAAATCTTTTCTTTTTTACTTTTTATAGCCAATTTTTGTTTATTTTTATTTCTTATAAAAGACCAGTAAAATGGGTTAAGATTTGTTTTAATGTAACTATTACTGTTAAGTTCTTATTGGGTCGAATATACAATAAAAATCTTTTATTATTAACACAAAGATTATTATGATTGGGTATGCATTTTCCATAACCCATGGTTAGGAATTGTTAGGTGTCATTGTATGTTTTCTAACCTCGTCTTGCGCAATCGAAAACAATTTTTAAGTAAGGGATTATTTTTTTCTATGTCCATGTATTCAAGGAGAATAACTTTTTTGTCCTAAATCTTTGGACCCCACTATTGTATGTGTACTTTTTATTCTGCAGGAAAAGAGGTTAAAAAAACCTGAACAGTTAATAAAAACGTTAGCTTTACATTTTAAGGAAGTTACTCAATATTTATGCATTTAAAGTTTTCTCCCTTGTGATACATTTAATTTTCATAAAGTTTTAGTTAGTTTATGATGTTGGCAGAGGTAATGCAATCTCTGAGTGCTTTCTAGGTTTTGGGGGTTTTTCCCCTGTCGACTCCTTGTGAAGCATAGGGGCGGCATTGCAGTTTTAGTAGCAAGTAGATTTTATGGGGTGTAGTTGCTAGCCCCATGCCCAAGATGGACTGCCTTACGGGGCTGAAGGGTTCCAACTTCCCTGCTATTTATCCATAGTGGAGCGAGGTGGGGGATTCATGCCTTTCGCAAGAGCATTAGAGCAAAGTGGATGTAAGCTGTCTCGGCTGAAACTAGAACTCCGTTTACGGTTTCCGTGCTGGTAACCGCTACACCATTCTGCGCCTCGAACCCAATGTGTGCACAATGAAAATATTTATATATAAGTTTTTCATTGCCAAGAATGGATAATGTCGCGAAAAAAGTCTCATTTTAATGCTGTCAAATAAGGTACGTACTTATTTATCTAAATAACCAACAGATTACCTGATTGATTGATCTATCCTATAAACAAGCCATCAGATTTTATGTGGAGATGTAAATAATAATGCCTGAGACATAAAAAGATAGTTTTGTTCACAATATATTTGAAATTCTGCTTGGTGCGTCATGAAGATAATATTATAAAATTAAAGAGATTTTTTTTCTTTTTCTTTTTTTTCAGTTGTCGGATTTGGAAGCTGAGAAGAATAAGAAGAAAACTGATAAGAGAAGTCAAATTGAAGAATTGAATTTATTATTCAAACCTATCCAGCCAGCACTCAAAGGTAAGTCACCTTCTTCTTTCTCTCTCTCTAATACATTCTTTACATACCTATCTACTTCTCCTGTAACCCAGTGCAGTGTTGTGGCACGAGAACTTCCTAATTTTCAAAACACAAAACGGTGCTGGAGCGAATAAAAGAAATGCTGAATGCGTGGCTAGCAAGCCCAGTATCTGGTGGATATGTTTCTGCCACTGTCTGCATCTTTTCTCCTCCTCTGTCCCTTGGCTCTTCTGCTGCTATCTGCCCTTCTGCAGCTGGTCTTCCCAAATAAAGAGCTTTTTGCTTTCCTTTGTCCTTTCAGACTCGGTTAGATTTAAATTTCCTATTTGCACCTCCCACTTGAGAGGCCACTTCAGATTCCAGCATTACCCGATGCCACCCATGCCATATCCTGTTACATCAGCTCCATTTTTAAAGAGAATGGAACATTTCTCTTTTGTTTGGTGGGGGGGGGGGGGCTTTAAATGAACAAGAATTAAAGCGGGGGCGGGTGGCTAATATCAGTGATGGCCAAACAAGAACTTGGAAATCTGAACACAAAGAAATACCTGTCCTTTTATCGCAACGATTTTGTACACATTTCCTCAAGGTGTTACGATTAAATCTTGGAAGAAACTGTTATAAATTAATTAGGAGGTGCGGCGTGGCCAAATGTTTAGCGACGCAAAGAATGGAATCAGTGAGCCGAGTTCTGAGACCTTTTGTATTTGCTTTGCACTAATGCCCTTGGTAAAGGCATGAATCCATCTCCCCCCCCCTCTCTCCCAAAGCTATGTGTAAATAATATGGCAAACTGGGCTCTCTAGTGATGGTTGGCAACCAGTCTAAGAGATGGACAACTCTGATTCCAGACCAGCCTAAAGAAGGATCAGCTCTCCCCCCTTAAATGAAATCATTTGTGATGCCCCAACGACCCTGCACTTGGTTACCAGATCGGTAACAGTAAAGATAGGTATAATGTTGACTGTTTTGTGAATCTATTCATTTCTCAGAAGCCAATGTTCATTATTGATTGAGATAATTCTTTTCTGTTTCGTAGGTGCTGATCCCAAATCTGTATTATGTGTGTTCTTCAAGCAAGGTCTGTGTTCCAAGGGAGATAAATGTAAATTTTCTCACGACTTGGCTGTTGAGAGAAAGGTTATCAAGAAAAATATTTATGAAGACACACGTGGAGATGGTAAGTTGACCTTTTGGCTTTGAGAATTTCATTTGATATGTCTGCATATATCGATGTCAGGGTTTGCGGCTATATAAATAAACATCTGTAAGCTTTTGTGTGTGTATGTGTCCTGGTTTCCCCTACCATTCCCAGAAAGTAGAGCGTTCCTATGAAACCTCTTGTAAGCCGAAATGGCACAAAGCGAAGAAGAAATTAACATTAATTTATGAGATTTTTTTTTATGATTGTAACTTAGGCAGCTTTGGGCCAATCTCCAATTTTCGCCATTGCCTATTCAAATAAATCTGAAACGAAGATCGCTTCTTGGCCTTTTGGCTAGGATCAAAGTGGAGTATCTGTTCTTCGAAACCGCCATGGCCTCGAAGTTCAGAGAACCACAGCCCTTCGGGGGTTCTTGTGGCATGCTCGGGTATCTCCAGATATCTGGGAGATGATCACCATTAGCATGCTCTGGATTCGTCCTGAGATGCTTTTGACCACTGACCAGCTTATCCCGGTCCACGTGGCATTTGTTTCAGTGACAGGGATTTGGGATTCTCCCCCCTCAAGTCTCTAGTCACGGGGACATGGGCTCCCCCCTCCCTCCTACTGAATTCAGCACTAAATCTGCCGTTAAACAAAACAATCAATCAAACAAATGTAACTTGGGATTGATTCAATTATACCCATGAAAGAGCAACAAAGCAAAACCAAAACCTCCATCGTAAGTATTTATAAATTCTTAAGCTCAGACAGATTTGAAAATAGAATCTGCCACCGCTTGATATTTCCTCTCCACAGCCACAGCATCATCATCATTTTTAAAGATTAATAAATAATGTTTGGTTCCATTGATGCATATTTATTGATAATACCTATTGCAATTCGCATATTGCACAATACTACCAAATATAAAAAAATGTCATTTTGTTACATTTCTTGGGGGAGGGGTTCAGCCAAATATCTTTTATACCCTAAGAGTTATCGATCACTCTCCGAGTTGTGTAATAAGCTTATTATTCTACAGCCTCTTTCATTTCTATTGTACAATACATAAAGTATTTATATATACATTTATATTTTCATTTGACTTGTCTCCTGTCTGGGATAATTGGGTCATCAATCCTGACTGTTGGGGACAAATGTATATAAAAAATAATCTGAGTGATTTTTCAATGATACTACTATTTCATATTGCTGGGTATTGTTATCATTTTCTCCTTTTATTCCTAGGAAGGATTTTTTTTTTTTTTTTTTGTCAGAATCTGATTGGCTGATCTAAATTCAGATCTATTGCTAATTTAGATATTTTAGATCAAAGATCTGTAATATTTTATTTATTTTATTAGATTTCTTAAGAACCGTTGATCCAAAAACTTAAAACTCAACACTGCACTGCCTTATGTGCAGACTAATATATCTGGCGAATGTCAACTTTGTACAATGGCTAGTTGTCGAGTAATCACAGTGCATACTCGCACGCATACAGAGATTTCTTCAATTGTAATTTGATGATTGTTTCAATTTGACAACAAAAGGGAATTGATGTCATTGTTTCTTTATTCGTTTTTCTTTTTTCTTCAGAAACCATGAATGATTGGGATCAAGAGAAACTGGAAGAAGTCGTCCATCAAAAACATGGAGAGAGCAACAAAGCAAAACCAAAAACCTCCATCGTAAGTATTTATAAATTCTTCTGCTCGGACAGATTTGAAAATAGAATCTGCAACCGCTTGATATTTCCTCTCCGCATCACCATCATCCTTTGTGGTCAAAGATGACCATGGCTTCAGTTCTGACTGTTGCAGCATCTGTGTTGCACCTCAGGGTCTGAAGTCATGACTTGTGTTTGTCTTGGATTCTAGTGGGGTAGAGTTGCATACATCATCAGCCTCACTCTCTTGTCTCTGTTTACCTGGGTCCAGTGGCAAGACATAGTTAGGACAGCTGGTGACAGACCAAGGATGCAGTGGATGGCCAGAGCGTTCTGCGTGCCGTGCCATGCTCTTCGTACTCCACATATGTTCTCTAAATCAACACCAAACCACAGAAAACAACCGGAGATACTTTTCACTTATTTATAGAACTGGAGTTATTTTAGGGTTCATGCCTTCATCTCTCTTATGTCTTGCACAAAGATTGGATGTTTTAATAAGATGATTATTGCATTTGATTCTCTTTTTTCTTCCTATAGATTTGCAAATATTTCCTGGATGCTGTGGAGAACAATAAATATGGTTGGTTCTGGGAATGTCCCAATGGAAATGACAAATGCATTTATCGGCATTGTCTACCTGCAGGTCAGTCGGTGCACACCTATTTTCCTTTTACATTCTTTGTCGGCTTCTTTAAGTACCAATTGCACTTTCCAATTACTGTATATGCCGGACTATAAGATAAATGGTTTACAAGGATGTTTATTTGGAGGACTACTGCTCACCACAATTCAGCCAAGCCCCATAACTGTCCATATCGAGCTTTGGTAGGCGTCCTCCTAGTCATAATACCAGCGCATTGGACACAGTGTAATATTTGCATAGTTTTGGGTTTTTTTTTAAAAATATGTGTTATATACCAGCATATATGGTAAATGGAAAATCACTGATTTTTTCTTAAACTATTCACTCCAAAATGATTTTTGAAAAGTCTAACGACTCTGCCATTAAAAATGGATTGTATCATTAAGACTGATTTTGACCGATCACCAGTAAAGAAGCTAACATTTGAATACTTTCGGACTCACCATATTTACTCTAGTACAATGTGATCTCCACTCTTTGTAGCTAAAAATCAGTAATGTATAATCATTTTATTTTTTTTTTAACACTCGAGTATAATGTTACCCACCAATTTTGACCCTGATTTCTTTATATTAAGTTTCTCACATTGTACACAAGTAAATTTGGCTAAAAAGGGGGTTTTAAGTTATTGCACTATAATCCTATTTCAAATGTTAGTATTTCCTTTTGTTGATGTTTACAAAAATATTTCTCTCAAATATTTTGCTTTTCGTTCTTTAACAAACTAAATAACTAATCACAAGTGACAGTAAGCGTTGTGTGTCTCTGCCTCTGATGATGTCTCTGTCTCTGTCCCTGCGTATGCCTCTGCCTCTGCATATGTCTCTGTCTCTGTCTCTGCCGGGCTTTAGTTATTGATAAATTTCAAATCAAAGAAGCAGATGACAAGAATGGCATCTTCAGTTTCTTTTCTTTTCTTTAAGTCGTCTATTGATGTCAGGCAATTTCATGTGGTTCAAGAGACTAGTGGGTTTAAAAAAAAAAAATTAAAGCAATAAACTTGATACTATAAAGACTAAGTTAGGGTTGGGGTTAGTATTATTAGGGTTGTGAAAAAATTGAAATTGTTATCTGCTTCTTTGATTTTAAATTCATCATCAGCATCTGTTATTCTGTAGCTGGAATGGCAGCCATTTTAAAACGGGAAAGTTAACAGTTACTGACAATAGTTTTTGAAGATTAAATATGTTCTTATTTATTTATTTATTTATTTTTTTTTTTCTCCCACCTTTTTCAGGTTTTGCACTGAAGAAAGATCAGAAATTGTCAGAAAAGAAAGACGAAATTTCTCTGGAAGAATTAATTGAAAAAGAGGTGAACTTTTATACTTTTATTTATATAAAAACCTTCCCCTAGGTCCATTGAGTACACCTGTCAAATTTGATTGGGCGAATCAGACTTTTAGTATTGTATAGAAATAGATGGAAATCAGATCATTATCATCGGGGTGAAAGTGACCTGTTTTTTGCGAAAGGGGGAACCATATGTGAATTTTGCACATATATTCAGCCTATTCAGGGCCTAATGGAACCATCTTTACATGGTAAAGACAAAAGTTAAAAAAAAAAAGAAATGGTTCAACCGAAAATCGACCATATTAAAAATGGTTGGGCGAAATCAGACTTTTAGTCTTATATAGAAATAGATGGAAATCAGATCATTGTTATTTGGCAGAAAAGTTCTCGGCTTGAGAAACAATGTCAGTTCTAATGTTATAAATGACAGGAAAAAAAACTCTGTGTGCTTTATCTAGCATACTGTTTGAGTGAGAAACTCTCAAATGGGGAGTCTTTTTTTTTTTTTTTTACGTTTTGGATTTTCAGACATCTTCTGAGTCTTGTAGGAGCAAAGGTACATAAAATACACCTGTTCTGATTACACTTTTGAATTATACAGAAAGAGTTAGCCCTTGTCACAACATTTCAAAGCTATACATGCTATATAAAAGGAGCTATGAATATTGGAAGTTAGACCAAAAGGTGTGTTTGGCAAAATGCGTAAAGATTTCAAATATTTGTTAGTCTCAAAACTATTGGAAACATGCCTGGATGCTGCAGGGTCAAACTCCACTCCTACTTCTATTCCGACTGAAGATGATTACTACAACTTTTGTATATATAATAAATTTTAAAAATATATAATTTTTGGTATAAATGTATTAAGTCCATGTGTATCTGTATGATAAATTTTCATTAATAGCTAAGACTTGTCAATTTAGCTGAGTCAGTAAGTCAGCCTCCTGGCAGTCAGTTGGTCATGAGTTCAAATCACGGTAGGGGGGGGTGTTAATTTTTGTTAAGATTTGGACTGGAGTTTGACAATACAGACCTAATATTTGGGGTTTCTCCACAAGTCTGGTATAGGAGCACCTTTTTTTCCCATGGTAATCTGAGAGGGTGACCTGGGGAATTTTTCTCAAACTGGATGATTTGATATGGAATAACCCTGTACTTACAATTTCTTTTCTCCTTTTACTAATAAAACTGATTTTACCGGCCGATTAATTGGGCCAATATTTGACATATTGAGCTGATGAGGACAATTTTTATTATAATAAAAAAAAAAAGAACCTTTTTAGGTTAAAATTAAAACTGAAAGAGAGGGTGGCAAAAAAGCATGTAATTTTTCATGAATTTGGTTTGCCGAGATCAAAGGGTTGACCGAGTTGGAGGTGGGGTAGTAAAGTCCAGAGAGATGGCCGTACAACACAGAGTGAGGGGGTATGGAGGCAGTCGTGTTGGTTCTTAGTCTTCTTTCTTTCCTGGGAAAGAAAGGAAGGGAAGATAGGCTTAGGCTTCTTTAGCTGTACCGGAGGGGAATAAAATAACAGGTAAACATTGAAGTAGACTATATAGTGTTTATAACTAATGTATACACTTCATAACTTTTTCATTTCCCAAACGGAGATCATGCACATTTATTATTTTCAAATATTTTTCTGTGAATAATACATTATTTTAGATGCAAAAAACCCAAAACATATCGGCCTTATATATCAGCCATTGACCGCTTTGCTTTCTAAATATCGGCATCGGCCAAAACCCATATCGGTTGACTACTAATTTTAATTCCTGAGATTTCGGGTTTTGAAAAATCAAGAAAATTAGAAACTGTCAACATAGGTTTCTTCAGTTTTTAAGTTAGTCTTGCTGGCTATATGTATCACATGTACAGGCTGCACCAATGGAACTAGAGGGATGAAAATCTTACCATTTACTCCTTATTATGTCTAGAAAAACCTTTCTTTTTTTTTTTAAACTCCCAAGTAAGTAGATTTTAGTAGGGGGTGCAATTTGCAATATAAGTTTATGCTAAATTGGTCCCTTAGTTTGTATCCGGCAGCATTCACACTTGTTTTTTAAAATTCAGACTTTTGTAACACGGCATGCTGCCAAAAGAGGTTGGTCATGTGACGGTTTCTATTGAGTGACTAACCAGACCTGTTTTTCTTTTCACCAGAGAGCGGCTCTATCAAGTTCTGGAACGAAAATCACATTGCATACGTTTTTGGAATGGAAAGAACGAAAGGTGATTAGAGTTTTATTTATTTACTTATTATTTATTTATTATTATTATTTATTTTATTTATTTACTAATGAGTTTTTAAAAACTATAAAATATAAAATATTCAGATGAAAACAGTTATTTTGAAGAGTATGAAATTTAATACTTTCTCAAAAATAAATAAAACATAACTAGATGCCTAAATATACTGATGTTTATTTTAATTTTTATTTCATTTTAATTTTTATTTTATTTTTTCATTTTTGTAATATATTTTAACTTTTTATTATGCGTTTTGTATCCAGCAACAGTTATGGACAAAGAAACAGACAGAAAAAGTCGCACTGTTCATTGTATAGATTGACTTTTTTAGAGCCTATAGATTTTCATCCGTAAATTCCAAATAAAAAAACTGAAAACTTGATGTCTTTTCTTTTTGTCTTGTAGAAAAAAGAAAAGATTGCGGCTCTGCAAGTTTCGACTGAAAAGAAAAAAGCTGAGTACAAGGCAGGACGAATTGTCGGGGTAAGTCTTGTTAAGATTAGTGTTCCCTCTAAGCCGTGCCCAAGACAAAATTATGCAGCACAGTGAAATTTGAAAGTTTCAGATGAGGAGACAAAAAGGTTCAATAATAAAGTGTAGTTTCCAAGGGGGCGGGGGGGGAAACACTGACAGTTTTGTTGCAATAAGTCAAACGGCACGTCAATGTTGCTGCACTGGAATGATTCCTTCAAGGGACACTTCCTCGTTTATCACCGGTAAGCTATCACCACTGTCACAAAATCCAAGCTGCTACACTGTAATTCACAGTACAACACCAACATGGCTTCTGCTAGCAAGCCTAGAACGAACTGGCGTATTGTTGCCGCCTGGCCTGTTATAGCCAAGAGCTAGCCACATCTGGGTTGCTAGTGCTTTGCATATGGGTCACTGATGCTCCACCACCTCTTGCTCTGGGCATGACCATTTCCAATTCGCCACAGAAAACTACCTGGCCAAGCAAACAAACAATTGTCATGTCACTCTTGCATTAAGTAGGATTATTTGATTGCAGATTTATGCAGAGATTATGTGTTCAAATTGGTGCATAAATTCTGTCACAAAGAATTCGTCTTTGGTAATAAATAATAAAGAAAAATCAACACACTGAACAAATGATTTTTTTTTATCATGCACTTTTTTCTTAAAAGTAACTGACCTTTGTTTCATAAACTTTAGACAAAAAAATCAATGATTGTCTCAAAGTAAAAATATTTTCTGCACACTCCACTTCTTCATTTGCTCACAGGCTTTTTGGTCCCGTGCAGGCCATGAAAAAATAAGAGGGAACATTGTTTAGGATCCCCTTTTTGGCTCTGGCGGAAGTTTGTAAACTTCCCTCGGAGACTGTTTCGCAACCGATTTTTAAAATGGCATCGTCCTTGTTTTAAAAGTGGATAATGAAATATTGTATGATGGTTGATACTTTGGTATAGTGAGTTATGGGCGATCCGATTGTTTACATTTTATAAACAAAAACCATATTTTTTATTTTTTTTAAAACCGTTTAATTCCAATTGATGAAAAGATGGCAATATATAGAGACAATATGGTAATCAAAATAAGATAATTTTTTTTTTTTACTTGACTATGCAGGGCTGGAAGTTTATTTGTTAATATCATTCTAAGTTTATATTTATTAATTAGTCTTGTGGTGGTCCATTGAGTATGCAGAAATCAGATCATTATTATCAGGGTGACTGAATGCAGACAACACAATTTTTCATCAGATGAGAAACCACATTTGAATTTTGCACACATATACAGCCTATTTGGGGCCTACTGTAATTGTTTCAGGCACTGGGTAAAGTCAAAAGTTCAAAAAAAGAAGTGGTTCAACCAAAAATTGACCCTTGTAAAATAATACTTACAAGATGTCATCCTTTATAATGTAAGTAGGCAGATTTTCAGTGAACTGGTTTTTGTAGGAATGATGCCATCATTTCTTCACTTGTATATTTGATAAAATCATAAGTGCACAATTACTCTCTAGAACTAGAACTTTCTCTGAATTGCATGAAAATCATTTCTGCCAATCTTTATTTAACCGTTTCATTCTTTATAAATGATCTCTTCTTTTGTTTTGTAGATTAGTGGTCGAGAAATGTTTGAATTCAACCCCGACCTGGTTGCCATGGACGACGAAGGTGCCGATGACACCTGCTACATGGTTGAAAGTTCTGATGAGGAGGAAGACGACGATGGTGAAGAGGAAATGGACGTAAGTGAATTTTCTCTTTTGTACCTGTTACATATTGCAGGGTGAAGTGAGTGACACCACTCCAGGTTCTTGTTGTCTCTAAGTCTATTTCACATATTGTAAAGACAGAAACTTGTGATGTGTGAGGCACAGGCAGGGATGGCTGAAGCCATAGCCTGTGTAAGGGCATAAAGTAGTACGTAGACCTGTTACACATAATTGTAGCATTTGTTCAATCCTCCTTGGGTGCTCCTCAGTTGTGACCATGTGCCAAACCTGGCTAAATAAATAGCTACATCTTTTTGGCCAATTGTATTCCTTTTAGACATAATCAGAAATCAAATCCTATGTTCCCCTAATCCAGTAGTTCCCAACCTTTTTGAGTCATTACCCACTTTTGTCAATAAGATCATTAGTATCCCCATTTATTAAGTTACAACAAAGAATAATTTCAAATAATAACTTTCTTATGTATAATTAGATAGCTTCATACTAAGAATTAGTTTAATTTTATAATTGTACAGCCACTGCTGTGTATTTGTTACTCGAAGAAAGCAAGCGAAAATAATTAGAACATTCCAATTTATCACAAGAAAAATAAGAATTCTATCGTAACTGATATACACATCAATGTGATTTCTGTTGTTTTTTTTGTTTTTTTTGCTACTAGTTCTTCGATTTGTGTGTCTATTAGTGAGAGAGCACATCTTAAATCATTCTCAACTTGAAGCTTATTTCGAGCCTTTGACTTTATAGATAGAAGTGCAGAAAACCCTATCTCTAGACGACTTTTATTTTTACCTTAGCCTTATTCCCCCTTGGACTACCCAATTTCCTTCCCAGGGGTGAACCACTGCCCTAAGCTGACGTGGGACAATTTTTAACTTGGTTATCCTATTATCAAAATCTATTTTAACTAGGGCAGTGCCCTTTCCAAAGGGGCCTGTTTGCAAGGGGCAGGACTTTATGGTGTGTGGAGTAGCCTGCTGTAATTGTCATGTAAAATAATTTTCCATCCACCATACAAAACTATAGCTTCGAAGTAATTCAGTTACTTCTCTTCAGTGTTGCAAATTTAGCTATCTTATATCTAAATTTAGATAAAGTGCAGAAGTCAAGTGAGATAATTTATAGAATATAAAGAAACATCTTTATTTTTTATTTATTCTTATTAGATTTCTTGAGTACCGCTGATCCAAAAAACTTAAAACTCAACACTGCACTGCCTTTTGTGCTGACTAATATATCTACCGAATGTCAACTTCATACAATGGCCAATTGTCGAGTAATCGCAGTGCACACAGAGATACACTTCTTCAATTTTAGTTAGAGAAATCGGATGTGTTTCTATTTGAACTTTACTCTTTTAGTCAATGATTTGAGAATTACATCAAATCTGTTTTCTGGTTTACCATATATGCTGACGAATGGTTTACAAGGGTATTTAGAGGACTACCGCTCACTGCAACTCCTTCAAGTCCCATAATTATCCCTATTGAGCTTCGATAGACAGCCCCCTAGTCATAATACCAGCGCATTGGACAAAGTGTAATATTTTTCTTTTCTTTTTTTTTTTCATTTAAATCACCACTGTAGAAAATTGTTTCCTTCTGAGTAAAAACTTTTTATTACAAAGAAAATATTCAACTTCACCCATGGAAAACCAGAATTTAAACTTATTTCCCCATTTTGTTTATTTGTCCAAATGAATCTTTTATGGGATTCTGAAGGCGGTTTCAAGGAGCCGTTATTTCTCTTGTGAGAATAGAAGATACTCAGAATTTGTTCAGGGTTTCCAGATTGGGCTACAAGGGTAGATGATCCGAGCTTTATCTCCAGTACTTACCCAACAGAGGCATTGGAATAGCTTCAAATTTGGAAATTGAGTTCGGATTATCTCCCCCTCGTAGCCCAATCTGGCAATCCTGGGAAACATAATTTTTATCAGATGTAAGAACTTTTTTTGTCTTTCTTCCAGGAAAATTACTCTGGTCCCATTCGGGAAATTGACCTGAGCTCTTTTGAAGCAACTGAAAATACTGGAACTGGTGGTACCCAAGTTTCTATAGAAGACCGCATGACTAAAACTGGTACGTATCTCTTTTTTTTTCTTTCTTGTAGACTTTGTCTTGTTTGCAAAGATGAGAAATCATTGTTATTGAAGGCAATTGCTTCTTGGAGATTCTGTTCTCAATTGGTTTTCCTCTGCAGTTTTTCTTTCTTTCTTTAACCTTTGGAACTCTGCATTCTTTTTCAAGGGCGCCAAGATTTTGTGCACTTAGTAACTTTGAAAGCCTGTAACTTGTGTGTTGGTTCTTGTATTGACGTGACTGCAAAGTTCAAACACTATTGTTTGGCAATCAGAGTTGCCTGCAGTGACAAGACAAACTTCTTGCTCAGCGAACAAAGTTGCCTATAGAGTGCTAAAGGTTAAAGTGGATGTGATGTAATAAAATTGACCAATTAAAAATCAATTTGATCGGATTATCCTAAACACCAATAATTGATAAAATCAGTCATTACATGTCAAGTGGGCCAGTGGTCCCCACTCGACCATCTCAAATCTTGCTCTAACTTTGCTCACATGTTCTTTTGGGTCAGCTTATTCTACATGTCCATTTTTGTTTTTTAATACTGGCCACTTTTGAGACCTTACATCTTGGAATGTAGAAAAGCTAGAAAGATCCAGATTGTAACATTTTGTAG
>VCCN01000272.1:3530630-3540999 GCA_006491835.1 Architeuthis dux | reverse complement strand
AATGGTTTCTATTAAGTGACCAGTCCTGTTTACTCTGTAGTAGACTTATTCCTGAAGATACAACAGAGCCGCCATTATGAATGTGAGACTGGTAAGTGCTGCCCTCTAGTGTGATTAATATTTAATGAAGTCTCACGGCATGAATGCAGACTAGTTCAAAACCAGTGAACACATCCGCCATGCCAACAATCATAAATTTCCTAACAATCGACAACTTGTATTTGGACAAAAAGTCATGTGTCCCATCGACATTGGCCGGCTTGTTTGAGAGAAAAGAGATGGGAGTGAAAGACATTTGAGGAGACGTTTTAAAGTCCTCGGAAAAAGAAAAAAATATTTTGCTCAAGAATTTTAATTTTTGGAAGTGAAGCAGAACAGATAAAAAGAGAGTGAAGAACTTTTGGATATCTTTAAGGTGTGGCTTCAAGGGTAATTTGGGGATGAGGATTGGGGGTGAGGCTCTTTGAAAACAAATCCTATCTATTTGGACTGTGCACTCATTACACTTGTTAATAGTGGGCTAATTATGTATATGATAAGAGCCGTGTTTGTCACACTTATAGTATCAGTGGCAGCTATTAGTCCCTCTCCCTCTTATTAAACTACCTAACTTTCTATTCTCACCTCTCCCTTCCTACCCTCTTATTAAACTACCTACCTTTCTTTTCTCCCCTCTCTCTTCCTACCCTCTTATTAAACTACCTACCTTTCTTTTCTCTCCTCTCTCTTTCACAGTTTACAAAAATTTTTATAATTTTTATAAACTCAAATCAATTTTTATAAAAATACATTTAGTGATGAAAAGATCCTTTTAGATAACAATAACCAGCTGATAACATAAGGCAAAGGATATGAAAAGTGGAACAATTTGCATTTATTGTTATAAATTTATATTCATTGTTATAAATTCATTGTCATGATATTAAATTCATTGTTATAAACAACTTATAGTAAGCAGATAATTTATAATTCTTTTTTAAACAAAGTGTTTTGGACCAACTGATTTTGATAACAATAATGCTTGATAACATTATCCGTGATTATAATAAACGGCTTCCTCTGTATTTGTCTTTTATAATGTTGAAAAGAAAAGAGTATGATATGAAGCATTGTAAAAAAAAGCCAATATTTAAATTTTTGCTTTCAAGCTTATTCAATTGTGTAATTTTAGACATTAGAAACAAAATGGCTGATATGCTTCCCATGATGCCTTTCTTTTATTTTCTTTATTTTCTTACTGGGCAGAAGGGACTGCTTCTTTTTCCTCCACATAAAAGGCAAATTCTTCATCTTGCACAGCTAACAAACCACTTTTTTTTTATTCAAGAACTGCCTACCTGTGTCTTCTTTTATTTCTCTTAACATTAAAAAAATCGGTTGAAGCTTTTTACCAAAACCTATTCAACATCTGAAGTTTTAAGATAATACACCAGTCTCTCTTTTTCCTTTCCTTTCTATCCTTTACACTCTACTGTAACCATCACCTTCCCCCCCGCTTTCTCTACTTCTTCTCCTTTTTCATCGCTACTTCACCCTCCTTTTTCTACCACCCCCTTGTTCTTTCAAATTCCCCTTTCTCTCTTTCCTCCTGTTTCTTTCTTTCCCTCTTTCTTCTCCTCTTTCTGCCATTTTCTTTTCTCATTCTCTATTCTAACCTCTCCTGCAGTCTCTCTAACTCTCCCCTCTCTCTCTCCCCCCTCTTATCTTGTGTCTACACTTCTCCTGTATTGCCTTCTCTCTCAACAAACTCTCCCCACCCTTTGAGAAACCGTCAACCAAAACTGTCACTAAAAATGCCAAGGTTTCTTCAAGTGAGTCTGGCTGACCGGCTATGTATGTATGTATGTATATATATATGAGGTGCATGTACAGGCCACACCAATAGAGCTAGAGGGCTGAAAGTTTAAACATTTACTCTTTATTATATCTAGAAAAAAAACTATTTTTTAACCCCCGAATAGGTTTTTAGTGAGGTTCAATTTATATTGTAAGTTTATGCTAAATTAGTTTGTGTTCGGCACTGTTTACGCTTGTTTTTGGAAAATTCAGACATTTTTAGTGATCGCAGCCCAACAAAAGTCGAGAGTAGTAACTTATTCATTAATCACCCCCTTTTTCTAATTTGTTAATTGATCACCCCCAACAAGGCATGCTGCGAAAATACGTTAGTCACTCGACAGTTTCTATTGAGTGACTAACCAAACCAGTTCCTCTTTCACCTTCTCTGTTTCTGTTCTTCACTTGTTACACCTACTCTTTCTCTACTTGATCCCCACCCTCTTTCTTCAGGCTTCTGTCCTCTTCTTCCTACAAGAACTCATTTACCTCTGCCAACAAAGTAGGAACAGGTATATGTAAACACTCGTGTCTGTCTGTCTGTCTGTCAGTTTGTCCCACAATATCTCCAAAAGTTCTCAACAAAATTCAATGACATTTTACAGAAGGGTAGACCATGGGCTAGGAAAGAAGTGATTGAATATTGATGCAGATCCAGGAATATCTTATAGTTATTTCCCCTGCATCGTGGCTATATGTCCACACAATATCTACAAAAGTTCTTAACAAAATTCAATGTCATTTTGTGGAAGGGTGTGCCATGGGCTATGAAAGAAGTGATTAAATATTGACTCAGATCCAGGAATATCTTACAGTTATTTCCCCTGCATTGTGGCTATGTCCACACAATATCTCCAAAAGTTCTCAATGAATTTCAATGAAATTCGCTGGAAGGTTAGTTCATGAGGTAAAGAATTGGTTAAATTTTGGAGCAGAGTTTTTTTTTTCATGCATTTATATATTCATTCATGATTGTCCATATGATATCTCAAGTTCTCAATGAATTTTAATGACATTTTGTGGAAGGGTGGGCCATGGGTTTATGAAGAATTGATTAAATTTTGAAGTAGATCTAGGAATTTTTTACAGTTACCTCCCAATCATCGTAGATATATATAAACTGATTTTCATTCAGTTTTAATGACAATGACGTTGGCAGAGGTATGCGCTCTCTGAGTGTTTCTAGTTTTTCCCTGCTTTCATTTTTTTAAATGCAACGAAAGTCGACAGTTCTATAAATGGCAAAAGGTTTTTTGTTCAGACCCAAATTTGAATCGGTTCATAGCATTCATAACTTTCTTTATGATATGTAGAGAGAGTAGGCAAAGGAAGAGGAATATTTGTTTCCTTTTTACGTCACACTACGTCATATTATTCATTTTTTTTAGATCAGTTCTCGAGATAGAAAAATAGAAAGTACAAGAAAGAAAGAAAGGATAAAGAACGAAAGAAAGCAGACTATACAGTGTTTATAACTAATGTATACACTTCATATATATATATTTATAACTCTTTCATTTCCCAATGAATTATTGGATTTCGGACAATATTTTTTGTTTTATTTTTGATGCAATGATTATTTTTTTTTCTTTCAGACGTTTTAACGGGGATTAACTTGAAAAATTAATTGGAAACAAATAGTTTTATTACAGAAACAAATATTGACAAATGTAGCCAAATGATGTCAACAATTGTATAAACAATGTTGCAGGTTTTGAACAGAGTCTGTTCTTTTTCATGTTTCTTTAAAAGATTTTCACTGCAAAGTTTTGAACTGTGAAAATTACTTCACAATAAATCCCACATTCAAATAACAAAAAAGTGTAAACAGTTTTTGTCTCTGCTCTTTTGTTTTAAATACTAAGTGGAAAATGCAATCATTTTGTATTTTCCCCAGGTGTAGATGCAGGGGGTTGGGTCCAGGTGGTTCAGATGCCCCATCCTGCTTTTGCAAAGCATAATTAAATATTTTTTTAAATATCTAGATAAAGAAATTTTATGAATAAAAACACCCAAATAATCCTAAGTAATCATAAATTAAGCTTAAAAACAAAAACGTATTATTTTGTTTTTCATCTAATATAAGTAAGATGTCCTCCGTCTTATTCTTTATAAATTTTTTATTTATTGGTTCTGTGGTAAATTTCTTTGTAAACTCTTTTGTCAATTCTTGTGCTAAAAAGCTACGACTCAAATGTAAGAGAAAAATGCTGAATCACATATTACTTTCTTGTTTTTGATGTTTGAAATTTGTTTATTTTTGATATTTATTAGTAAAAATAACTTTTCCATTACATTCATGAGAAACAATTCCTATGCGAGTTGTTTAAGTGGCAGCAGCTTCCCTACATGCTTATGGGGGGGGGGGGGGGCATTTGAACCCACTTCTGCTCAAAATCCTGGCTCTGCCCCTGCTCTGTGCTTTGGTACTAAAAGCTAAGAGAAAAATGCAACCATTTTGTCTTTTCTTTAGGTTTTCCTATGGCTACTATCACCACCATTATCTTAACTAAACTGAAATAAAATCACAATATACTGATTAAAAACAAGAATTTTAATCAATGAATTACTTCCTGCCCACCCACTCAATTGTTTTAATGTGTGTCATTTCCCCAATGCCTTCCTTTTGTTTTGTTTTTCTTATTTAGAATCCTTTTCAGACAATCTCTTTTACTTACTGGGGAAAAAAACTGAAGATAAAAAGATTTTCTTTCGTTCCATAAAAAAAGATCACCCTGGTAAGGGAGGTAAGCACATAGGGAAGCTGCTGCCACTTAAACAACTCACGTAGGAATTGTTTCTCATAAATGTAATGGATACTAAAGAAAAAACAAAAAGCTACAAAATATTCATGAAAAAGAAAAGGAAAACAATGTATCAATTTTTCCCTTCTTTTTTACATTTTCCCATAATTTTTTGGATAAAAGAGAAAAGAGAACAGAAAAACTCATTTTCTAGCATCATGAATTATTATTGTGTAATTATCTATAAAATATATACATTAACAGTTACAATAATAAGTTTATGGAGTCCTCACGACAAATCTCTTTCATACTTATTAGTTAATCTTCAGGTGAGTAATGATCTTAAAAATCTATACTTGATCTTTTATATACCTTGATTTTTCTGTTAGTTTTCTACAGTTCAAATTATGAATTTCAAATTATGAATTTCAAATTATGAATTTCAAATTCATATATTATGGTTAATAGTGGTTATTTTTTAATAAACTATTGTATATTATATTTTCGTAATTTATGATTTATATATATAAGTCATTAAAATTGTTGTCTAGTTTGTTGTTATCAAAATATTTTAATAAAAATTTCTGTTTGTGTCTGCACTTTGCCACCAGTTCATTTCTTCTATTTAAAAGAAATTTGGAAATTTGATAATATTTAATTTTTCTTCCAAACATAAGTAGCATTTTTGTGCTGTGTTATGGTAATAAATTCCCATCTGATAATAGGTGTTAGATTTTCATTTTTCAAATTCCAGACATATTTGGACAAAGGTGTGCTGTTACTATATTTTATATTATTAAATGATATTTTATGATTGTTATATCTGATTTTAATCTGGTATTCGACGCCCCAATGTAGAATTTTTGATTGTATATATATATATATATATACAATCAAAAATTAAGATTAAAATCAGATATAACAATCATAAAATATCATTTAATAATATAAAATATAGTAACAGCACATATATATATATGACCAGTGTATTGATGTGGATTATAATTTATCCAACAATATTATATTGAAATGATAATTCAGAAGACCTTGTTGTGTACAAATGAGATTTCTTAGTTTATTTTAACATTTCGCCAGTTCATTCTGGCTTCTTTAGGAAAAGTGATGGAAATATAATAAATTGTCTGTTATATATAGTCCATGTCTGGCTGTGGGTGGGTTTATTGATTAATAATTAAATTAAGTGGATATTAAGTGTTTTATGTAGTACAGGTTTGGATGATATTGTATTTGCCATTTGACTTTGTTATTACGTTACCAAAGAGACAGACGCCAATAGACATATTAAATATTTGAAAAATAAACACTCAGCTTTCAAGACATATCAAAATAAACTAAGAAATATCATCTGTACACAACAAGGTCTTCTGAATTGTCATTTCAATCTAATATATATATATAACACACACACAAACTTTCTATATATGCACAAATATATTTATGCATATATATACATATTTATACGAGTATAAGTCAAAAAGTACTGCTACTAGTGTTCCAGTTCATACATGAACAAGTCTATTCCAAACGAAATGGGTTTTAACATGTCTCTGGGATAAGTGGATGATTGTAGACAAGTTCTCTCATTAATACACTTGTCTTTGTCTTGTTAGGGTTCATTTATCAAAACAATACTTTTTGTAGCATGGAAAAAAACGTTTTTTAAGTTAGGACTAACATCAAATTTTCTACAAAATTCAAATCATTGAAACTTTGCAACAGGAAGGGAATGTTGCCACACATAGAACAACAGTGTTTAAATGGATCAAGTGTTTTTATGATGGTCGGGTGAGCCAAGAGAGGGGATACAGTCAACTTTGACAAATGAAGAAACTCTGGCTGAAGTCCAGAAACTGGTGAAAGAAGACTGTCGAATTAGCTACTGAAATTGGGATCTCACATGGTTCGCCATTTTTAATTTTAAGTGAAGATCTTGGCCTCGGCAATGTTTTGGCTTGATGGGTCCCAAAAGCATTGTGTGAAGATCAGCTAGTTTGGTTGGCAGAGGTGATCGCAAAGAATTCCTGGATCCACCTCAAAATTCAATCGATTCTTCCCTAGCCCATGGCCCATCCTTCCACAAAATGTCAGTGAAATCCACTGAGAACCTTTGGAGATATTGTGTAGATAAACAGACAAACATGAATGAATACATGTACCTCTTCCAACTGGCAAAATAAATAGATGTAATATGTTTGAAAGAGACAAACAACAAAGGTGAGAGAGTTTTAGAGAATGAACAGCAATGGAGTCATTGAACGTGTTCTGTGAGGAGAACGCGTTGCTATTATTGCTGCTTTCCTATGTTCTGCCACTCCAGGGAAGAATGGGTGTCTTGGGAATAAAAGAGACAGTTCTATGGAATCGACAGAAGGTTCCTTCATAATGACTGGGAAACGAGTTTGCAATCATGAAATGTCTTCTAATATTAGCGGCTCTCAGTTGCTTCTTGGCTAATTTATACTTCAAGCAACAAACCTGCACTCATATGGTGCTCTACTTGGCCCTTCCAAAAAGTACTTGTTACACAATGATAATGACAATATATTATATATATATGTGTGAATCAATTTTAATGGTTCATTACAAGCGGTACTGCTGGTTTCACATATAGATTTTCATAATGAACATTTGAGTGTTATTTCCAATTGTTTTTATTTTATCATAAAATATTTTTGGCAACAGTTTCAACAGTTTGGTCATAAATAATAGCTGATAATATCTGTTTTGATTGTGTAATGTTCCACTAGAAATAATAAAATCCTACTATGTTTGGTTTAGAAGACAATTAACTTTCTATTAAAAAGTGGTAGGGGTGTACTTATTTATGGGCAATACTGTATATGTATAGATAGATAGCTAGGTATAGATATAGATATGTATCATGTAATGATGGCAATACTTTATATCAAAATTCCATGTTTGTCGTCTGAATTTGTTTCTTATATAAGAACTTTGTGAAGGAAAAACAAGCGCTCAACTCAGATTATAATATGTGCACCTGGTCCCTATACAACAAGTATAACTTGGGTTGCATGTTAGCAAAAAAGGGAGAAATCCACTGTGATGTGTTTTATTTGCATATTGCATGTAACGTAAGACAATACCGGTATCTTAATCGTCGCCCAGGGGTGCGGAGTGGCATAACAGTTACAATGACAGTTTTGATTGACGGTTTCTAATAATCTGAATACGATTCATTTACCTCTGCCAATGAAGTTGGAAGAGGTATATGTATTCACCCGTGACTGTCTGTCTGTCTGTTTGTCCACACAATATCTCCACAAGTTCTCAATGAAATTTAATGAAATATTTTGGAAGGGTGGTTCATGGGCTAAGAAAGAATTGATAAAATTATGGGGGCAGATCCAGGAACAGTCACTCTCACTGCATTGTAGCTATATATGGACTGATTTTCATTCAGTTTTTAGCAACAATGGCGTTGGCAGAGGTATGCGCTCTCTGAGTCCTTTCTAGTTTTATCTGGATTCTGGTCGAAGAAGTTTGGTTATAAATATCCTAAAAATCTCAGGAGATGTTGAAAATGGCCTAAACAGCCGTAACATGTGCATCAGAAGACATACACAAGCGGAACTACGTTCAAAAAAACGTTGATTTTGAAGTTTTAGAATTTTAACATTTATAACGTCCAGAACACTGAAATTGAAAATAATTTTCATTTTCATAGTTTATTGTTGCTAAAAATCACAAATAGAAATTAAATATCTTTTTCGCTAAAAATGATTGATTATTTAGCAAAATTGGGACTGGCCTAACAAAACAAGGGTTTTGGCTTCATTTTTCAGTATGTTATTGAAAAATTGAAACAAATAGATTCTCACAGATGTTATTTGCATTCACAAAAATGCAAATATTAGGTTAAGTGAATCATCCTTGTAGTACCCTTCAACCAGCTGAGACTATGAGAGATTTGGCTAGAAAAAACCCTTTTATTTCAACAATGGCTATAAAAAAACATTACACTTTTGTCAGTCAATTTTATCTCTCTGTTGCTCCAGGCATCCAAAAAGTTAGGGGTCGGATGAAAAGTAATGTATAAGAAGTAGAGAAACTTGATGAGAATGGACAGATATAGTTCTTTTGGACTCAAAACTTATCTTGTCAGAATATCTGAGATAAAGAATTATCATTATTATACACTGATTTACTTGGACTAGTGTCCTCATCTTGGTTGTTATAGTCACAACGTTTTGGGTGTTGTACCCTCCAGCCGTCGTCAGTTGTCGTAGTTGATAACTTTCTGAGAATTTCAAACCAAACTCTTTATTCAATCCACGAGGGGTGGGGGAGATTGTTCTCATCCCGTTGACCATGCTAGAGGATATCCCGTATCAGTTAACTCATTCTAGCATGGATAGCAGAATTAGAACAATCTACCCCTGTAGATTGAATAAAAGGGTTTGGTTCCAATTCCCAGAAGGTTACAAACTATGACAGACATCTGAAGAAGGCCAGAAGTTACAACAGCCAAAAGGTTGTGACTATAACAACCAAGATGAGGTTACTAGTCTGAGTAATTCAGTGTATAATGATCAAAGCGTGTCAATGAGATTTCTGTCTGTCTTAGGCTTGTTCTCATTCCACTGACTATGCTAGAGGATATCTCGTATCAGTTAATTCATTCTAGCATGGATAGCAGAATTAGAACAATCTACCCCTGTGGATTGAATAAAGGGTTCAAATTCCCAGAAGGTTACAAACTACGACAGACATCTGAAGAAGGCCAGATGTTACAACAGCCAAAAGGTTGTGACTATAACAACCAAGATGAGGATATTAGTCTGAGTAATTCAGTGTATAATGATCAAAGCTTGTCAAAGAGATTTCTGTGTGTCTTAGGCTTATAAATGATAAAAAAGGATCTGTACAACACATGTATATTCAATAAACACCGGAACAAATTAGAAGAAACTTTGTTCTGTATTGTTTGTCTCCGATACTTTTTCACATCAAACCAGATTACGAAATCAGAGAAGATTAGAAAACAGGGATTATAACTTTTAGAAACTGTCAACATAGGTTTCTTCAGTTTTTAAGTTGGTCTGGCAGGCTCGTTAATTATGTATGTATCACAGGCTGCATCAATGGAGCTAGAGGGCTGAAAATTTAAACATTTACTCATGTCTAGAAAAAACATTTTTTTGTTTTTCCAAAATTTCCGCCCAGAATAGGTTTTTATTGGGGGATCAATTTACATTGCAAGTTTATGCTAGATTAGTCCCTATTTTTTTTTACGTTTTTTTTTTTTTTAAGTTTGTTTTTTTTAAAATTCAAATTTTTTACTGTCCAACAAAAGTTGAGAGAAGTAAATTATTCATTGATCACACCTTTTCCCAATTATTTAATTGATCACCATAACACGGCATGCTGCCAAAAGACATTGGTCATATGACGATTTCTATTGAGTGACTAACCAGACCCATTTTTATTGTTTAGTCATCATTCATCACGAGTGCAGGTAATGATTATTTTCAATATCATGTTGAATAACCTGTTAGAAAGAGAATCTGTTGGTGTCCACGATATTCAAGATGTCATTTCAATCTTCTGGGAGTTAAGAAAAATAACAGGTCTGGTTAGTCACTCAATAGAAACCGTCATGTGATCAATCTCTTTTGGCAGCATGCTGTGTTGGGGGTGATCAATTAAAAATTTAGAAAAAGGGGTGATCAATGAATAAGTTACTTCCCTCGCATCTTGTTGGGCAGTGATCACTAAAAAAGTCTAAATTTTCAAGAAACAAGCATGAA
>VCCN01000272.1:3495580-3506577 GCA_006491835.1 Architeuthis dux | reverse complement strand
AGCACCTTTCCATTACACCTAAATAAAAGTGTGACATATATATATATATGTGTGTAAGTGTGTATGTGTATATGTGTGTGTGTATGTTATGTGTATATATATTAAAGTATCTATATGTATTAGGGTGGTCCTTATTTTACAACTTTACGAAAAAATGAAATGTGCACACCTTAAAAGCGTTCCATATTAGTTTAAATGAGACACCCAAAATTTGTTTTCCAATCAATTAATACCTTCACCTACACCCCTCCTCCTCCTGTCACTACCCTCCTCTTTGCACTGTGTCTTTGCATGTGTCTCCTGTTGATAATCTATTCTTTAGCTTTACTAAAATTCAAGATCACTGAGCTCCGTAAATATTAATTGATTGGAAAATTTTGAGGGGGTGTTTCATTTCAACTAATATGGAATGCTTTCAGGGTGAGCGTGTTTCATTCTTTTGAACATTGCAAAATAAGGACCACCTTAATATTTATATGAGTCTGGCTGCTGCAGGGTCAAACTCCACACCTACTTCTATTCCAACTGACAATGATTACTGCAACTTTTGTATTGTAAATATAATAAATAAATTTGTAAATACATGAGATTTTTCCGTTTGAGTAAAAGAGCAGCCTAGCAAAAACTTCAATGGTAGTTTTATATATACTTATATATGTATATTTGGTTTAACATGATGGGATAGACAAACAATGAAGGCTTTACTCCCCTAAATTTGGTGAGGATTGTTGTTGTTGTTATGGGGAAAAACAAAAGTTTGGCAATAAATGTATAGGCATATTAGATCCTCATGCTTATTCTTTATTTCCAATCTATTCTGCTCACTAATGATCATGGATGATAGCCTGAGTAGTTGCAATAAAAAGCAAGTGATATTAACTCTTAATTTCATAAACTGCTTGTAATTGACAGTGGAACTCTTCGATGAATAGCATAAAAAGTAGTGGAACTCTTCTGTGAATTAAATAAACAATAGTGGAACTCTTCTGTGAATTCAATAGAAAAAAATGGAAAATATTTGCCAAATGATCAAAGGGTGATAATTTCAATCAAAAGTTGTTTCCCTTGAAATTGACATTCTATTTTCTTTATATGAATTTAAGAGTTAAGATGAAAGAAATACTAGTCAAAAATCAATAATAACTAACACTGACTATTTCACACTGAGAACTGTCGGAGAGTTTAGGTTATTAATAGTATTATTAGATTATAACTTGTGTAGATAAATTTCATTTGTTGTTACGTATGTATTTTTATTTTTAAAATAAAGTCTCTTTTATAAAAGGCTAGCAGGCACCATTGCACCACAATTGAAATTATGAATAAACAAAAGCATTTCAGCTCAAGAATAACAATGTATTGATGCCAAATCACAAGATGCAAAAAGCAAAACCATTTTCTTCTTCCAATCTCATTTGTTAACATAAGACCTTGAAACTCAATCCCAAGATGCAATTCAAACGGTGGGGTTTCTCATTACTGTTGTTCTTCAGCAGAGCAATACGTTTAGCATCAGTCCGCCTGCAGGAGCTGCCGGAAGGAAGTAAAATTTGGCTTCCAGACGCTTTGAAGCCTCAGTCCAGATTTTTACTCCGCTAGATTTTAGTTCCCCTTAAGATATTCACAAGGCACTTGGGGAAGGGGGGGCGTGCCGGAGCTCTGTGGGGGTGCAATATATTTGAGGAACCCTGAAAATTCTGTAAAAAAATCTTTAAAAAATCGGTGGGATGGGGCGCAGTCAGACCTAGCAGAGGATGGCGCCATTGTATACCAATAACAAATACAATAACTAGATATTCTGGGTTGTGTCCAGCAAATGTAGATATATATTTATTTGTTAGTCAAAATCTAGATCAGTGGGTCAGGGAGAGAATTTGAAGAGAAAGAGAGGGTGAACATCAAAAAGAGAGACAGAAAAGTCTTGGTGGGCTAAAAAAAAAAAGAAGAAAAAGTGTGATGGAAAGGGGAATGGAATAAAAGAGAGGGTGAGAGGAACAGATTTAAAAAAGCAGTAATGAAAAAAAGAGTGTGCAAGAGAGAGAGAGAGAGAGAGAGAGAGAGAGAGAGAGAGAATGCGAGGGGTGAAAAAGAGAGAGAAAGGATGAACAAAGGATTGAAAAAGAGAAACAAAGAAGAAAATAAAGAGAGAGGGGGGGGGTGCGGAAGCAATGAGAGTATGAAGGAGAGAATGAGAGCAAAAGACATTATGAGAAAAGAGTAAAAGGAAAGAGTTGTCATTGTTGTATACGCTTTCCGGCTATGCTGCCATTGTGTGCACATGATTGCACTTGGCTTTTACTTCTCCTAAACTGGTTGGCTCCCAAGGCTAAAGAGTATAATCTGCCTTGCTATTTTACAAAGAATTGTGGGGAGAAGAGAGGGATTCATGTCTTTCCCAAGGGCATTGGTGCAAAGAGAACGTAAACAGTCTTGGTCAGAGTTTAAACCTGGCTCCCCAATTCCATAGTCCGCAAAGAAAGAGAGAGAGAGGGATTAAAAGAAGGGAGGATAAAAAAAAGGAAAACAAGCCTGGCTGCTGCAGAGTCAAACTCTACTCTTACTTCTATTCCGAGTGAAGATGATTACTGAAACTTTTCTATTGTATATATAATAAATAAATTTGTAGGTTTATATACCTACACAGTTTGTAAGAGAGACACCTTCCAATCACATGGTTGTGATTTCAAATCATTCTAGGGAAATGTTAATTTTATTTATAGGTTTGGTTTAACATGACGGAACAGACAAACAGTGAAGAGTTTACTGCCCTGAATTAGGTGAGGATTGTTCTTGTTCTTGTTAAAAAGTCAACTCTAACTTGGACTGGAGTTTGACAAAAAAACTAAATGAGAGTTATGTGTGAATGATTCTACAAAAATACTTTAACTCTTTCCTCCCTGATAACGCCTCTAGGCGTGATAGAAAAAATGATAAAAAAGAACTAAAAAACACGTACCGTGAACTGATTGCTTGCCTGATACCGCTAAGCATTTTATAGTTAATAATTTATTATTATTGAAAATAAACAACGAAAAAATTTTTTTAAATGATAAAAAAAATTTACTAAAAAAAACCCCACTTAAATTTAAATCATAACAATTCCAATCAATCAATAATAATACCTTTTTCAAGGTTTTATTTCACTGAACTTGAAAGTGGTACATTGGGAATAATCACTGAAAATTTAGTAAGTGTACATTTAATATTAAGAGATATAGCAATTTATTTACTGCCCATTGTATCTTTTTGTTCAGCAACAGCTGATGTTAAATTAGTTTCAGGGCACACAGGTACATCAGGGAAGTAATCAAACATGGCTGCTAGGGAGGAAAGGGTTAATGGGCATTTATAAATTAAGTTGTTTTTTACCTCATTTGCTAGAACTAAGTTAAGAAGTATGTTGTATTTTATTGTTATATTTATTATGTTTATTATTTATTTTTATAAGCAACAAATATAATGAAATTTCTAAAATCATTGATATAAACAATATTTCAGTGAACACATTTAAACGAAAATGTAAAAATTATTCTTGTCCGAGTTCCTCAATTCTGGTTGGAGTGTTAATATAACCTAAATCTTCCTGATGTGTTTTTTCTGATGTAGTGGGTTATTCATTGAACTATTCATAAATTAATGTTTTTATTGCGATACTTTATACCAAATAATGAAGCTAATTGCCTTTTGTTTAAATTTAATAAGTTCAGGGTTTTTTTGTTTTTTTTCTACATATATGTAGTAATTATTAAAGTAAATAAGTTTGTTTCAACTTGTAATATTTTGGGGGGCATTGGGTGGAAGAATACCTTCAAGATAAGAGCATGCTCCCCTTATAGTGCATGTGTTTTGAATGTATGTTATTTTCTTAAATAAAGATCTTCTTCTTCTTCTTCTTCTTCTTCTTCTTCTTCTTCTTCTTCTTCTTCTTCTTCTTCTTCTTCTTCTTCTTCTTCTCTATGTGCCATGTCCATTCAGGACATGGGCAATCATGGCTCTCCACAGCTTCCTCTAATATCTGTAAACTGTGTAATGCCATGATTGTTCTTGGGAGGGATAGTGGAGTGGTTTCCCCATTGCCTTCTCCACAGTGTTTTTATCGAGACACCATCTCTAGTAAGCTGGCCGTTGGCTCCTGGAGTTCCTTCCGCCCTTTGATAGGTCTTGTTTCTATTCCTACTGGGTTGCTAACCACCTTCCTCATCCACAGGCTGAAGTGGGATGGGGGACCTGGTTTAGTCGCTGACTATACAACCATGGAACAGATAGTGCTGGTTTACGTGGTACCAGTAGCAGGTGAATCTTGATATCAATAGTAATGTTTAGTGAGACCAGCTTGATAACCATTACACCATGACAAGATGCCTGCACATTTATAAATGAAGTTGTTCAGAAAGTAATAATAAAAACCTGTTCAAATGTAACAAAAGCTAAATCATCAAACAAAGTTTCATCAAAACAACTGTTCAATGAACCAACATTTCAATGAAATGACTTTTTAGTTAAATGACTTTTTACCAAAACGACATTTCATTGAAATAACTTTCTATCGAATTGACTTTATTGAAATGATTGTAGATTTCTTTGTTTATACTTTTTTAATTTTCTTATACAAAAATTTGGGATCTATAACACATAATTTATAAAACTGCTAGAGGTTGATATGACCCAAAATTTTCAGTGGTATATTGATACCCTATTTTAAAAACGTAACTAAAATAAAAAAATTTTTTCTTACTTTTGCTATAAAGAAAAAAGCCAAAATTGTTGTCTTAAAAAAGAAAAACAAATTTTCACTAACCATAACATAAAATTAGATTGTAATAAGTCAATATTTACTTTATTTTTCCAACTTGTTTCCACATTTTCTTGGATTTATCAACATAAACTTTTTTGTTTACACTTTTTATGCTGTAAATTTAGTGACAAATCTCCAGTTCTATAGAGTTTACCCAGAGAAAGTTTATATCAGAATTTTTCCAATCTTTCTTTTGACTAATGACACAAAAATGTTGACAATAAAATTATCTTTTATACAAGTTTGGGGCTTTTTTTTCTCAGGTGTTGACTTCCAGGTGAAAATGTTTGGGTATCCCTATGTTACTGTTATTAAAAATTAAAATTTTATATTTTAATTATTAAAATTATTTAAAAATGTTATTTTATTTAAATTACAAATTTAAAAATGTCCTTTCAATAAAAAGTCATTTCAATAAAAAGTAGCTTCGTTAAAGTTGTTTCAATGAAATATTGTTTTGATAAAAAGTCATTTCAATAAAGTTGAAAAAAAATTGATTTGATAAAAAATCGTTTCGATGAAATGTTGTTTTATAAAAAGTCTTAGTACCAAGGCAATTACTGCAGATCTTTATTGTCAATAACTGAGTAAAGAAAGGGATCATTTTAACAGCATCTCCCTATAAGTTTTGTCAATTGAACATCGTCCCCCCAAAAACAGTCTAAGAGGGAAGGATGTTTATGGAAACTTAAAGAAACTAGGAAATACAGAGGAATTAATTTATTTTATTAATAAAGTTAAAGAAGATATTGTTAACTCATATGAATGCATTACTTTTTGAAATGCTTTATTTTATTGACAAAGTTAAAGAAGATATTGTTCACTCATATGGATGCATTACCTTTTTAAATGCTTTATTTTATTGACAAAGTTAAAGAAGATATTGTTCACTCATATGAATGCATTACTTTTTGAAATGTTACAGCCACACATCTCCTTCATTCTGGATTGTTCAAATATGACTCGATAGTCTGTGTTTGCACTTCATTCAATGGATTCACAATATTCACTGAATAAATAACGAGTTTGTGTTGAAGTCCGATGCCTTGAATGTTTCGAGGGATCGTTTTAACATCCTCCCTTCTGAAACGGATAACATGAACATCCTCACCCCCTAAACTGGTTTAGTGGGTAGGTTGTTCAAGTTATCCGATGAAAGATTTGCACCCAGAATCTCTAATATTGATCCACAGAAAGTGGGTCATACTTCAGAATAAAAATGCAGGCCTACACTCGATAAAACAAAACCCAGGAGATCAAAACATAAAGTACAGATATTTGCAGAGGTGTAGCTCAGATGGAGGGGGTGTTGGGGAAGAGCTATTTGAAAACGGCCCCCCATGGAGATGATGTGCCCCAAAAAGCGTTATAAATAGTAGTTCACCTACTGCATTTCTACTGAAAAGATTTCACTAAATGTTGGAGGGGGCTCCTTAAAGAATCAAATCCCCTGGGCCCCTAAATCCCCCAAATCTGTAGCTATACCTCTGGGGATATTTACCTTTAAAAGTAGGAAATAGATCAATTCTGCACTATCAGAATTATTTTCATCCAGAATTGCAGATTCTTTCGATAAAAATTATAAGAATTAGTTTCATAGCGAGTCTTTGCCATTGGTAATAATGATAGCAAGTAAATATCCATTACTTTGCTAACGGTATACACATAAAGCTGTGTTCTGTGTCAGTATGTTTACACAGTAATTTGAAAGGTTAACACAAGGTATTGTTAACTAAAATTCCTATATTCACCTTGGGTAAAAAACAAAATTGATACATCAGCACCAGTAGCAGTAGTAGTAGTTGTAATTATATAATCAGCAGCCACACACAGCAGAACAGCTATTTTGTGTTTAAGTGTTTGCATTACCCCCTTCCTCTCTTTCTGTTTGTTGTCACAGTTGACACAATTGAACGAGTTTGTAGTCTTTCTCCAAAAATGTAACATTACTTTCTAAACAACCTAATATATTCATAACAGGTTGGGTTAGTCACTCAATAGTAATGTGACCAAAGTCTTTTGGCAGCATGCCATGTTGGAGGTGATCAATTAAAAAATTGGAAAACGGGGGTATCAACAAATAAGTTACTTCTCTCGCCTTTTGTTGGGCAGTGATCACGAAAAAAGTCTGACACAAACAAAGGGACCAGTTTAACATAAACTTACATTGCAAATTGAACCCCCCCACTAAAAAGCTATTTTGGGGGGGGAATAGATATTTTGGGAGTAAATGTTGAAATTGTCAGCCCTATAGCTCTACTGGTATGGTCTGTATGTGCAACATATACATAGCCAGCCAGATTAACTTAAAAAATGAAGAAACCTATGTCAACAGTTTTGGTTGACATTTTTTAATAAAAATTGTCCCTTTGGTATTTTGAAAATGCTATATATTCATCCCTTCACCTTAGGTGAACATCAGTGTAGAATGCTGCTAGATAGATAGACAGAGAGGTCTGATTAGTCACTCAGTAGAAACTGTCAAGTGACCATTGTCTTTTGGCAGCAGGCTGTTGGGGGTGATCAATTAAAAAATTGGAAAAAGGGGTGATCAATGAATAAGTTACTTCTCTTGCCTTTTATTGGGCAGTGATCACTAAAAAGTTTGAATTTTCAAAAAATAAGTGTGGATGCTGCATTGGTGAGGCCTATATGCGCAATACATACATACATACATACATACATACATAGCCTACCAGACTCACTTGAAAACTGAAGAAACATATGTTGACAGTTTTAGTGACAGATTCAGTTGATGTTTTCTAATAGTGCAAGTGTGTGCAAAAAGTATCTGAAACATTTTAAAAAGTTTATTTTAACATTCTTTTTATCCTCAAAATTGAGTGAATTTGGACCAAAGATTTCTGACTTTTGGTACTTAACTTTTCAATGTTCAATATTGTTTCAATTTTGTTTTTGATTTTCATATTTTTCATTCTTTGCTCAAAATTCTGTCAATTTTGAGAATGTACAAGGATGTCAAAATGAAATGTATTGGATATCTTTTTAACTATAGATAGATAGATAGATAGAATGATATGAACAGACTGCGATAGATAGAATGATAGAATGATATGAACAGACTGTTATAGATAGATAGATAGATAGATAGATAGATAGATATGAACAGACTGCGATAGATAGAATTATATGAACAGACTGCGATAGATAGAATGATATGAACAGACTGAGATAGATAGATAGCTAGAATGATATGAACAGACTGCGATAGATAGATAGAATGATATGAACAGACTGGGATAGATAGATAGATAGATAGATAGATAGATAGATAGATAGATAGATAGATAGATAGATAGATAGATATGAATAGACTGCGATAGATAGAATGATATGAACAGACTGGGATAGATAGATAGATAGATAGATAGAATGATATGAATAGACTACAATAGATAGATAGATAGAATGATATGAACAGACTGCGATAGATAGATAGATAGAATGATATGAACAGACTGAGATAGATAGATAGATAGATAGATAGATAGAAAGATATGAACAGACTGCGATAGATAGATAGATAGATAGATATATATGAACAGACTGAAATAGATAGGTATGAATAGACTAAGATAGGTGGGTATGTGAGTTGCTATAGCAACTCTTTTATGTTTATTGTAGCCTAAAACAAAACCCTAATTCAACTCTATTGTAAATAAAGTCATCAAATGACTTCAAAGAGAGTTAAGCAGAAGTTGTTTACATTTTCATTATTCATGCAAATGCTATACAAAAAACAATCAGTTGCTTTCTCTTTCAACTGCTCTTCAGATACAGTGTGCCAATTAGTTTTAACAGGTTTAAGCCCATGGGCTGGCATCTGGAGAAGTCACATGCATGTATGTACCATATTCCCATGCATCCTGCTCTAGCTTGTAAACTAGTTTAAGCCCATGGGCTGGCATCTGGAGCTGGCATGTATATACTATGGTATGCATGATAAATACATACAGCTCCAGGTCTGTCCTTGCTTGTAGACTAGTTCAAGCCCATAGGCTGGCATCTGGAGCATGTATGTCTGTATCATATTCCCTTGCAGCCTGGCCTTGCTTGTTAACAAGTTTAAGCCCATGGGCTGGCATCTGGAGCAGGCATGTATGTACCATATTCCCCTGAAGCCTGGTCTTGCTTGTAAATATGCCCATAGGCTGGCATCTGGAGCAGGCATATATGTATCATACCTCCCTGCAGCCTGGTCTTGCTGGTAAACTAGTTTAAGCCCATGGGCTGGCATCTGGAGTTGTCATGTATGCATCACATTGCGCTGCGGCCTGGCCTTGCTTGTAAAAAGGTTTTAGCCAATGGGCTGACATCTGGCATGTATGTACCATATTGCACATATTAGCTCATATGTGCTAAATATGTGGCCAATATTCCCTAATTTTTAGTTTTCAGTGTGTGAAAAATCATGTTGTGCAATTTTTCTTCCTGTGACAAAAGTATGTGTGCATTGTATACTTGTTCAAATATAAACTTGAAATTGTTTCAAGATAATTTTGGCACAGCCACTCTCTCAAGGCAAATAAAACTGTATTGGCATGTTTTAATATAATACAAGTATGATTGCATTCTACGAAGTAACATATCTAATTAAGACTCTATTGTATACTTTGAAATATGTTGTTCAGTTTGTTGTTCCATTAAAAAAAAACATTAATATTTCTTATTTTCATTTGTCAAAATAAATTAATAAGTTACACCCACCAATTCACTGATTATTGTCAAACTCTAGTCCAAAACTGGAATTGTTTTCCTACCTAACAAGAACAACAAGAACAATCCTCACCAAATTGATTTGAAACCACGAGCAGCTTATTGTAGGCGGGTCTCTTACCAACTGAGCCAAATTGACAAGTCTTACATATAAACAAAATTTATCTCAGATACACAGTGGCTTATTTCATTCTAATAAATAGATACATTTATACTAAAAAAATTCAACAATAAACTATGAAAACGAAAATTATTTTCAATTTCAGTGTTCTGGACGTTATAAATGTTAAAATTCTAAAACTTAAAAAAAAAATGTTTTTTAAATTTAAATTTTAAAATTAACGTTTTTATGAACGTAGTTCTGTCTTGTGTATATCTTCTGATGCACTTGCTATGGCTGTTCAGGCCATTTTCAACATCTTAACCGTGTGAACATCTCGCCAATAACTTTATATTTTTAAAATTTATTATATATACAATACAAAAGTTGCAGTAATCATCTTCAGTCAGAATAGAAATTGGTGTCGGGTTTCACCCTGCTGCAGCCGGGCTTTTTTCTTTTATTAAAGTTGCTGTAAATGGTTAATCAAAAGTCATTGAATTGCAAAACTACATTATTTTAGGTAACTAACCTTTTGTGTATACATTAATTTCCCTTGTGCGCCGACCGCAAAACATGTGTGGGTGCGCACACTGGCGAGCGCACGGCTTAGGGGGAATTTGTATGTGATTAAACTGATGTATAAATGTGACTTCCTCCAAAAAGGTTTTGGGCTGAAAACGTTTTTCAGCTCTTGACGTAAAACAACCATCTGTTACCTCTTGACTTTCTGTGTTGAATGAAGGTCAGGCAGCCCCCCCTGTGTTGCAGACAGTCACAAGCAGTCCTTGAAGGAACGACTATGGGCATTTGTCCTCACTTTCTTTATCAACCCCTCTCTCTTTCTTTATTTCTTTCTTTCTTCCTCTCTCTGTCTTTTAGGTTCTCACTTTCTCTATCAATCCTTTTCTCTCTTTCTTTCTTTCTTTCTTTCTTTCTTTCCCTCTTTCTCTCTTTCTCTCTTTCTTTCTTTCTTTCTCATGCCCCATGTTCCCTCTATCAATCTATCTCTTTTTTCTCTTTCTCCCTCTTTTATGTCCTCATCTTCTATATCAACCACTTTCTCTCTTTCTTTCTCTCTCTCTATATATATATATATCCTCACTTTATCTATCTATATTTTCAGATCCAATGTATATAAATCGTTCAGACAATATTGTATATACATTGGATCCAAACATATGTTCTCTTGTGCGTAAACAAGAAAGAATTTCCTTGTCCATCATATTTAACCAAACATGCACATATCATATGTATGAAATGAAAAGATGGATAATTTTATATCCGACAAAATATGATAATTATAAAGACATTTTTTTTTTAATTAGTTGAGAACCTATATTTGCCTGGCACCGGTGTGAATGA